>WNWU01001750.1:0-32500 GCA_012654045.1 Ptyas mucosa | reverse complement strand
GACCTGGTTATCTACGGGACCGCCTGCTACCACCAATAGCCTCCCACCAGCCAGTACACTCCCATAGAGAGGGGCTCCTCTGGGTGCCGTCGGCCAAATAATGTCGACTGGTGGCCCCCAGGGGGAGAGCCTTCTCTGTGGGGGAACCTACAATCTGGAACGAGCTCCCCCTGGAGATACGGACGATCCCGGATCTGCGCACCTTCTGTCACGCGCTTAAGATATTTTTATTTCATCAAGCTGGCCTGGCCTAAATCTTTTCCCCTGTTAAATGTAAATTTTAATTTGTTTTTAAATTATTGGGTATTTTAAATTTGTCTCAGCCAAATTATTTAATTCGTTTTTATTCTATTTTAAATTTTTGTATTTATATGTTTTATTCTGTGGCTGTTCACCGCCCTGAGTCCTTCGGGAGTAGGGCAATATATAAATCCAATAAAAACAAAAACAAAAAACAAAAACAAACTCAAGGTCAACCGTCGTGGCATACCAGGAGGATGGAGCCATCGGAAGCTGCACCCCACATGACCCCTTGGGAGGATGTGGATTGGATAATCCTGACTGGACGATTGGGGGGAGGGTTTTAGGGTTGCTTTCAATATATGATTTTCGCGCCTATTGCCTCAGACCTTGCTTTTCTTTGGTTGCATTCAGTTCATACTCAGTAAAAGTACCTTTGTGGAATTGGGATCGTAGAAACACCCAGGAGCATAGAAGAGTTCAGAAGCAGATGCATGAATAAATGTCTTAAATGTATTTATTCATATGATAAAGCATATTAACTATGTACAAAGGCTGTCTTCAAGTCTCATGGGGAACAAATGCGAAAAGAGAGAGGCGTGTGGAAAAGGTTGGAGGGGGTTTTATACTCAGGGTAAGCCCCTCCTTTCCACATAGGGGTGGAGACTCTGCCTCCACTGGTGACTATATGACACATGTGCCAATGGCTTGCAAACCTTTGTCTATGAAAATGGAGTCGGGGTTTTTCTTTCTTGAGTGTTGAAAGGAGGCATACCTGACACAGGAGCTGTCAGCCTCGCTTTTTCATTGCTTGCTCGGCTGCCATGAAACGGGGGGAGGGGGAAGCTATTGGAATTCTTGGGAAGGGGGAAGTGAGCTGGTGGTGAAGAGAGAGAAACTTTGCTCAGCGTTTCTTTGAAGCTGTTAACAACTCAAGGTCAACTGCCGTGGAATAGCAGGAGTATGACACCACCAGACATTGCACCCACATGACCCCTGGGGAATTGTGAATTGGATGATTTATGCTGGACAGTTGGGGGAAGGCTTTTGGGGATGCTTTCTATATGTAACTTTTGCGCCTTTTGCTTCAGACCTTGCTTTTCTTTGGTTGCATTCGGTTCATACTCAGTAAAAGTACCTTTCTCTATGAAAATGGAGTCGGGGTTTTTCTTTCTTGAGTTTTGAAAGGAGGCATGCCTGACAGGAGCCTTTTCTAGCACCCCATCTCGATTGAGTCAATTTTGTTCCTGTCTTGCTTTTTTAAGGTCAAACTTTCACAACTATAGGTAGCTATGGTGAACACAAGAGAGCACACTAAGTTACATTTGGTTGCCAGGCTGATGTCCTTACTTTTCCATATTTGGCTCATGTTCATCATTGCTGTATGCCCAATACAATCCGACATTTTATTTCTCAGCAGCATTCATTGCTTTGAGCTATCTGTGATCCTGGGGAAGAGAATTTTTCCACACATTCTTACTCTTCACCAGGGAGATGAAGCAGGTGAAAAAGTGCCAGAAGTGCTGCTGGAGGTTGATAAACACCAAATGCGACCTAACACAGTTTAGAAGCACTACTAAGGCTTACCTTGTAACGGTTTAAGGATGGCAAAGCATCAATACATCTCTGTCCTTATAGCATCTGTGAAGGACAGTCCAGGCACCCTATTCAAGGTGACTCAGCTTTCTCCTGTTTAAGGAGGACCCAGAAGTTCACCTGCAGAACCACATGGAGGAATGTGCAGTGCATTTGTCAAGCAAAGTTGCTTGGATCTATCCCAGTTGGAGCCCAGCCTTGGTACAGAACCTATGAAGGTATCTGGGACATGTGCCATGCCCTGTTACCTGGGATAACTTTGATCCCATTGGGCCAGAATCCTTCCAAGGTTGGTTACCTGCCCCATATCCCTCCTGATTGGCAAAGGCTTCCCAGGAGATGATGCGTGGCTGGGTAAATCCTTGAGACACGGGTTTGCCCCTTTGCCACTTGAGGTGCTGATTTATCCCCTTCTCAAGTAACTCTCTCTAGACCAAACCATACGAGATCATTTCCGAACTGTATCCAACCTTCTCTTCTTAAAGAAAGATGTTGAGAACAGCTTGGAAGGATCCTAAAAATGATTATCAGGACCCCTTTGGGGACGTTTCAGGCCTGGAATTGAAACAGGGCCAGTTGTGCATGCTTTCCTATGGGAACCCTCATCCTTCTTGGCCCCTCAGTCTTCAACACCGTCCCCACCAGGGTATCCTTTGGGGGAGGCTTTGGAAGGGGCAACGCTGCCTTCTGCTGACCCTTCTCCTGCCTCCACGTTATGCTGGTCAAGGGTCCTTGGTCCCTCTTCCAAAGGCTCCCACGCGAGTCTCTCTCCGCCCGATTCACAGGAAGCCATCCAGTGGTGGGATTCAAGTAATTTAACAACCGGTTCTCTGCCATAATGATTTCTTCCAACAACCAGTTTTCCAAATTGCTCAGAAAGTTAACAACCGGTTCTCCCGAAGTGGTGCGAACTGGCTGAATCCCACCACTGAAGCCATCGCTTGCTGCCCCGGGGATTCACCGCCCCTCGTTCCGGGTGGGGCTGTGCTGCTCCATACGGCCCTCCGAGGGGAGGGAAACTCGCCACATGGGAGAATCGCGTCCACAAAGGCGTAATAAAGAGCGGCCGTCAAGCGCCAATCTAACGCGTGGATCATTTTTAGCGATCCGAGACTTCCCCGTGGACGCCCCCACTGTCCCAACTGCCAACAGGCAGGGCGGGAGGCGAGGCGGCGAACGACGAGCAGAGGCAAGAAAAACGTTCCGCTCCTCACCGGGAGAAGCTGTGAAGCGGGTCACGAGCGCCGCGCAGAACGCAGGCGCGGCAGCCTCCGGCCACGCCTCCAGGCCTGGGCGCCTTCCCACCAGGCGCACTCCGATGACACCACCGCGGGGGCCGCAACAACGGCTTCCGTCGGAGAGCCGTCACTTCCGGGCAGTGAGGCGCGGCGGCCGCCATCTTGGGCGGCTGCAGGAGGCGGCGGCCGGGTGGGCGCGCGCGATCGGCAGCAACGCTGCGGCCCCCCCCCCCCCCCCCCCGCCGGCCATGGCCGGGCAGTTCGACGCGGAGGACCAGGCGAGCTGGTACTGGGGGCGGCTGAGCCGGGCGGAGGCAGTGGAGCTCCTGCAGGGGCAGCGCCACGGCACCTTCCTTGTGCGGGACTCGGGCAGCATCCTGGGCGACTTCGTCCTCTCCGTCTCCGAGAGCTCGCGCGTCTCGCACTACATCGTCAACAGCCAGGGCGGGGGCGGGGCGGGGGCGGCCCCCTCGGCGCCCGGTGAGTTCCCCTCCTCCACCTTTTTCTGGCCTCCGCCGCCCGGCCCCACCGAGGGAGCGGCTGGGAGATCTCCTTCGCCTGGGTGTCTGGGGATGCGGCTGAGCGGAGCGTCCTGGCTGCAACTCTGGTGGAATCGCTTTTGGACTTACCCATTCCTAAAATCCTCTCCGCGTCTCCCATCCACGCACTAAGCAGGGCCAGCTGCTTTTGTTGTTTGAGATGAGCCGGTGTCGCCTATGTTGCCGCCGCTACTTCCGTGTACTTGAATAAAATGCTCTTTAGCAGTCAGAATTTGGGTCTTCTGTTTGTAAAAGCCCTTTTAGGCAACTGAAGACCCAGTTGGTTGCCTGTCCTCTAGGCTGAATGGTGAGGATTAGGACCCTTCCTGTGGTGGCTCTAGAGTCCTGTGATTCCTCAAGGCAGGCCCCTTCTTTCTTAAAAAGGGCAGGTCAAGTCATGTTGTGTAATTACATTTAGGTTTGCAGTTGTTCCCTTTAGTTAAGGGGGCTGATAATTTGAGTTTTGTATTGCCTCTGAAGAGCTACTTAACTCTGCTGCTTACAAAGTGGATTTGTGCATAAGTTAAGTGCTAAATGTACAGACTCAATGGTACTGTAAAGTAATGGATATTATTTTATTTATTTATTTATTTTATTTATTAAATTTATATACCGCCCTACTCCCGAATTTAGTTTTTCATTTTTAAGAAACAAAATGGGTTATTGGTTGAATGCTATTCTTGGTGTTGCCTGTTTTATTTCATTATTTACTTTTTTTTTTGTTTCCCCACTTGCAGGGTTGTCGCCTTCTAAGTTTCGGATAGGTGATCAAGAGTTTGATTCGTTACCAGCTTTGTTGGAGTTCTACAAAATACACTACTTGGACACTACAACATTGATAGAGCCTGTTTCAAAATCAAAGCATAACAATGATGCGCAGCTCAGGCAGGAAGAAGTTGAATATGTACGTGCTCTTTTTGACTTTAGTGGCAATGATGAGGAAGATCTCCCATTTAAGAAAGGAGACATACTGAGGATCTGGGAAAAGCCTGAAGAGCAGTGGTGGAATGCAGAGGACGGCGGCGGCAGGCGAGGCATGATACCGGTTCCTTATGTCGAGAAGTATAAGCCTGCCTCTGCTGCAGTCTCCACTCCGATTGGAAGTAACCAGGATAGTACCGTCCCACAAGCATTGGGTGGACCAGAACCAGGTCCCTATGCCCAGCCTAGCATCAATACGCCACTCCCCAACCTTCAGAATGGGCCAATACTTGCCCGGGTCATCCAGAAGCGGGTCCCTAATGCTTATGACAAGACAGCCTTGGCCTTGGAGGTATGTAGTGGCGCATTGCAGAGAGAATTCTCACTCAGATTCTTCTATTTTGAAAAGAACGGGGGAACCCAGCAAGCAGCAAGGTTTCCAAGCCACTGATGCTGATGTTCCCCACAAATGTAGCATGCAGAAAGACTAGCATGATCATCGTGAAATAGATAGTATTTCTGTGTTGTGAGTGCTGTGTGTGTGTGTGTTTGTCTCTTCTGTGAGAAGCCCATTGATTACTTAAGTTCTGTCTAAAGCATATTTCAGAGGAAAAGTTACTATAGTGAAAAAAATCTAGTTTGGCCTTTCATGCCCAAGGTCATGGGTTGTACTGCTTAGAGGTTTGATACACATTAACTGTTTTCTGGGGTGTCAGCTAAATGTATCCCAGCTTGATTTCTTCTAAAGCAACAGGATAAGGCAGGAAATGGCACTGGAAAAGGGTTGGGGTACTACTTCACTTGCGAACTGATAGCAGAAGGTCCTGCCTTAATGGAAGTGTATTGGTATCACTGCAGGTAGTCCATAACTTACAACCACAATTGAGCCCAGAATTTATGTTGTTAAGTGAGAAATTTGTTGATTTTTGCCCCATTTTACGACTCTTCTTGCCACATTTGTTAAATGAATCACTACAGTCATTAAATTAGTAACATGGTTGTTAAGTGAATCTGGTTTCCCCATTGACTTTGCTTGTCAGAAAGTCACAAAAGAGGATCCCATAATTCCGAGACATTACAACCCGCATAAATGTGAGTGAGTTGTGAAGCATCCAAATGTAAATCACATGACCATGGGGATGCTACAAGTCATAAATGGGAAAAATGGTGATAAGTCACTTTTTTCAGTGTCGTTGTAACTTCAAACGATCACTAAACAAACTGTTGTAAGTGAACGGCAATCTCTAGTTATGTCTCCTTAGCCAGATTGTGATGCTTGAACTGCTTCCATACTTACATGGAACACTGTGACTGCCTATTACCGGTAGTAGCTCAGTGTGTAGACTGGCTCTTTGGTGCCTTTGCCTTGCCTTGGGAGGAATCCCACAATGGCCTATTGAGGAACACTAATTGTAGCAATCTTGGCTTATATATTTAAAGGGTAACACAGAGTGATTTGCCAGAATGATGAGGCATGACAACAGAGCTCTGACTTTTCAACATGGCAGGCTTGGAGATATCACTTCAGAGATAAGAAAATAATACGTGTATACAAAATGATGGTGCAAAATTCTAGTCATTCTTAACCTTTGGTACAGGTTGGATTTGATTCAAATCAAGTTGATTTAAATCACGATTTAAATCTTGATTTAAATCACTAGTAAAAAGGCTTGATTTAAATCAAGTTTAATGACCCGGTCATCTCTGACCCGCTGTTGACTCACCGACAGTCCCAATATTGCAGAATATACAGCCTCATGCTACATAACTAAGCTCCATTTAATACTGAATAAATCTTAAATAGAAGACTATCTTTAGATAGATTTTTACTCTGAAAGCATTTTATTAAAATAAATTTGATAAAAATTTAAAAAACCAATTTAAATTAAACTGATTTTTTTTAATCTTTTTTTTTTAATCATCGATTTTTATCCACCCTGCTTTGGTGTTTGAGTTCCTTTCTATAGGGTGAGTTAGATCATAATTTGTGCTGAAAGTTCGTTGAGTAGCAAAGGCAAATTATCTGTTTCAGCTCTTCGCTTTCTGGAATAAAAGGAACTTTACTGCACAGCCCTGCCACCCTTTGGAACAAAACCTGAGATTCAAATAGCATGCCGTATTTCCCCCTTGGTGGAAAAGGAGAAAAGCTGTAGTTCTTGCTGTCAAAGGACCAGGCTAGGAGAGCTGCTACCACCTGTTCCTTGTTTAATCATATTGCTTTCCACTGAACATGTTACTGTTAGCCAGGGTTTTTTCCCAGAATATGCCTGTTTGGATACCTGCCCAAGGAGTTGAAGAGTCATTCACGGAGTTGACAGTGGTGTGTTTCTTGGTTTGCAGGTTGGTGAACTAGTCAAGGTCACCAAGATTAACATGAGTGGCCAGTGGGAAGGAGAGTGCAATGGCAGGCGCGGCCATTTCCCATTCACACATGTCCGGATGCTGGATCAACAAAATCCTGAAGAGGACTTCAGCTGAAAAGGACCCCACTGTTCTGCTTACGGATGAGAGCAAGCACACGGAGTTTCGTTGCTGCAGCAATGGAGACTGTTTCTTGAGAAGTCAAAGTAGGGTTGTTTCTGCCAGCATTCTGGTATTGAAGATGAACTGTCCCTGGGACACAACACTCATGAGGTGCTTGTGTTTTCAGAGCACGGCTTCTGTGCCAAGAGGTAGGTCAAAGACATTACGTTCCCCCCCCCCCCCCGGAGTAGGACGAGAATGCTACCCAGGGCTGTGGAGCTCAGGCTTTGTCAGTTGCATGGCTTTCTCTGTAGGTAGATAACCCGAGTGGCTTGGTAGGACACTCACGGCAAGCTAGCCTAAATATTTCTCTCTTTGGATCTGATATATATTGTAATTTCTGTCTCATAACTGCTTGTTGCAAAATGAGTACACTATGCATCGCCCTGGTCTATTTTCTAAGTGTATTTTGATACTGGGATAGCTGGAGCTTAACGATTATATTTTGGATGGTTAGGGCGAAGTTTGCTCATTATTGTGAGTTCCAAAAATTTGTCTTTAGTACAGACATAGCAAGTAGCTGACTTAATTTCAGAGGTAGATGTTAATGGATATTAACTATTGGTGGAATGTTAAGCTTCCCTTAAAGTGCAGAGAACGGTGTTCATTGTACTTTTTTAATTGCCGACTTATTTGAGCACTACACTCCAAAGCATTAGCCAGCTATAGAAAGAGATGAGTGCCTGAAAATTTCCTTTTAGTACTTTCTACTTACTCCATATAGCAAGGCAAATATTGCCATGATAAATGAAAATGCCAAATACTTTCTTCAATAAATGGTTCCTTTCAAACTATGGTTCCATCTGCAAAGCATTCTGATGGTGGTTTCATGAAGAACTTATTTTTAAATAAACTAATAAAAATACTAAAATGCTTTTGGGCTGATTCTAAAACATGAATAGTTTACACCCACAATATCTTTCCACTACTCATGACTTGAACAAACCAATTTTTCTACTAACATTTCCCAGACTGCTTGTTGCCAAGTTTCTTTTTGATTTAATATTGCTAGAAAAAGAATAACCTTGAACCAACAAGATTTCCTTTGCTTATCAAAATGTGCCTGCCCCATACTCTTCCCAAGAATGAACTGCAGGTGTGTAATACGTGTCTCATATTCCATTAATAAAGGAGGAAAATGCCCTTTAGTGCTTATGCAATAGTGCCATTCTGTTCTTGCTTTAAGAATATTGAAATGACTGGATCCCACTTGTCTGGCAGGGAAGTCCCATGCATCCCTCCCACCCAAATAATCAATTAGAATATGAACAGAGCAGTGCACAGATCAATCCTTATATTTACACATAGTTGCATTACCCATAAAAGGCTGGGCCTAAGTGTATTTTGCAGGGGAGTGGGCTGTGGATCATCCTTAGTTGTTAAGTCAGCTTTTTAACATAATGGGAGTTTGTAGATCCCAATTTCTATGGATCCACAGATGGGAATGGTCTATTCCCTAGTAAAATGGTTATCCATTGGTGACACTATGCAAAGCACGGCTGCCCAGTGGGTCAACGAGGCTGGGAGACTAGATTTGTTCTGAGAACCGAATGCTTGGCACAAAGCCTCAACTACACTTCTCAAGGTCTTAGGAAAGGCAGCAGTGCCACCAGTTGCCCTTTTTGACTTATATGGCTTGCTGTGGGAATTTGTTTTATGGGAAGTTCAGTAGAGATTGTAAGATTTGTTTCCCTGAAAATGATTTTTCCGAAACAGATCCTAAAGTATTCTTGGGAACCACAGAATTTCTCCAATTGAGGTTGGTTGATTTTCTGTACTCTCACAGGAAGTACCTCTTAAAGAGATATACAGAAGTTTTATTTAACAGGATACGCTGCATTTAAGTAGAAACATAGTTTATTATAATACATTTCTGCTTAGGCTCTGCCAAGTTGGCAGCATTAGAAAAACGAGGGCAATGTTTTTATTGTAAGTAATGTTGGAAATTCGGTGACCAATTCTGCAATGTTGATCCTTCAGAATTTCTGGAATGATACATAGACCCCACTGTGGTTCGTTGAATTTTGACCAGCTATTGTGATTTATAAACCATATTGCCTGTATATTATAAAATAATCAATTTTGTTTTATTCACTAAACCATGACAGTATAGTATGTAAAACTATTCAATGTTCATGTATTATCCTTTGCTTTTGGTTTAACGTGTGAATTGTCCCAATGAAGTTCAGCAAATTCAGCAAATCAACTAGAGAAGAGCAAATGTATTGCAATATTCATATTTCAACCACTTTATTTCAGTTTTCAAAGTATGATTGCAATATTATCACCCTTTCATCTGGTATCAGAGGCATTTCATGATTTGCTTCTTACTCGAATGAAGCAACTGCTTTGCTTGAAGGCCTCCTAGACAGTCCATTTTGGGTAGTTAACTTTCCCCTGAATTAGAGTGACCTGCTATAAGAGCACCACTGGTCACTATTTTCATTTTGAGATGCATTTTTGCATAGTATTACACTACTCAGTTTAAATGGGATGTTTTTTTCTAGCTAGTATTTTAGTCAAACCCAGCATTTCATAATAAAACCTGATGTGATCAAAGCTTGTTAATCTATTATAATTGCAAGTATTTTAATCATTTTAATAACATGCTGTCAGAGTGAAAAATGCTATACACAAAACTAAAGCAAAAGCATATATAAAATGTGCCCTGTATTATATAACACTACACACTTTCTTGGCAGTTATTTTTTGTAGCCTGTAATCAACATGTGTATAATATGTGGCGTAAATAAAAATTGCAAAAGTGGAATTTGTGATTCATTGCCTTAACAATGTAAGTAAATGGATAGGCAGTGGGTGGGCTGATTCTAAAGATGCACCATATTGTTCAAAGAAACATTTTTTAAATTCTTTTGTTTTTAGAATAGTGACAAAAAGAAATAAAAGAGCAAAACAAAGAAAAATACATACACTATCAAAGAAAAATGCTTTTTAAAAAAGTGAAATACAATAAAAATATTTTAATAGTAAATACCGTACTGACAATTCTATGTAGCTAATGCAATTATAAATTTGAGTGATAGTAAATGACAAGATCAGTTGCTGCAGAACAAGAAAGATTTAGTCAATTGATACTAGAAGCATTGCCAGCTGAAATCTAAAAGCCTTTAGAAGCTGGATCAAACTAAACATAGCTGGTAAGTCCTTTGTTATGACTGACGCTATAAAGGACATGCCACATGATTATTAACAAAGTTGTGCCTTGTCAGACAAAAGATGTACATGATAAATTTGGGCTGATCCTAGCTCTTCTTAAATAGAATGACAAGAGTTGAAAGGGGACCTTGGAGGTCTTCTAGTCCAACCCCTGCTCAGGCAGGAAACTACTATTTCAGACAAATGGTTGTCCAATCTCTTCTTGAAAACTTCCATTGTTGCAGCATTCACAACTTGTAGAGGGAAGCTGTTCCACTGGTTAATTGTTCTCAATTTAATTAAGTTAATTAGTTTAACTTAATTTAACTTAATTTGAAGATTTTAAAGGCAAGGTGGATTACAATTAACAAGAAACATCTTAGAAACTTCTTATCTGACTTTGTGAATTAAAGGCATTTGGGGAAATTTGGTGAGTCAATTTGGAATACTAAGAAGAAAAATTGAATAAGATTTAACATTTGGGAAAATCAGAGGGTACAAATTGGATAATTTTAAGGACTATAAATTTAGGGGAGTTTGAGGAACAGTTCCAGGACCGTGTAAATTTTATTAATAGAGGTGGGTTTGGTGCTTCTGGACAATTGGGATATTGAAATTTTGGTGGAATATTGAGCAATGATTAATTAGCATCTCAGCACAAAATGTCTCACCAGAAGAAAACAAATGCAGCCTATAAAGAAATAATGTTGATGTTTCAATGCATTAAGGAAGATATAACAAGGAATCATAAGGAGATAATGGAATTGGTGTGAGATACTGTGAGATTAGGAAAACCCCAGCAAGAATAATAAAAAATGAACAAAATATTCTGAAAATAGAGGAGAAAACAAAGTGAGGAAAAAATAGAGGAGATAATTCCAAAAAAGATAGAAGTAGACAAAAAGATAGAAGAGATAGCAACAATTTTGAACACGAAACAAATAGAATATTTTAATTGACAGGACTGCTCCATTCAGATACACCCCTGGACAAACCAGTAATTGGACATCCTAGAGATCCCCCGGTCTCCCCCCAGACTGTAGGTCACAAAGAATCCCAGATAATTTGCTAAGATGTTCATCATTCTAAACCCTGCCCATACGGAATCCCAACCCGAACAAATCTGAACATTTGTGCCAACTAATTGCAACAACCAGCACCTACAATTGCCTCCTTTGACTGCTCTACTAAAGCACATTAATTCGCTCATCGTATTTATACAACCCATTTCTAGAAAAAGTGACTTTATAGAAATGAAGCCAAACAGCTCTAAAGATCTATTTGTCTGCCACCCTGTTGTTTGGCAAAACCATCTCCTTAATCTCTACAATGTGCCCACTTGCCTTGCTTGATGGCCCTTTCCCAATGAGGGTCCCAATCGCCCATGGGATAACTGCCTCCCCACAGCGCAGGCAGCTGAAGCCTGAGCAAGGTGCAAGAGGAGGACGCCAAGGCACTTCCTGCTGCTTGGAGGGTGTGAGGGTTGGGGCCAGTCCATGATCGATCGGATGCAGAAGAAGAGATGTAAGGGAAGAAATGTACTGTGCATGTTTTTTATACTTGCATGTACAAACAGCCTGTCAGAATAGCAGTCTGTTGTAAGTAAAGGACAGTCTCTCTAAAGTTGGGTATCACCAATATAGCGATACCTCAATGCCAAATCATTGGATCACTCACCCAGTTGTTTAATGTACATGTTAAACATGCACAGAAAGTACCAAGTCCCCCCCACCAGCTCTACAAAATAGGGGCTTGACCTCTCCCCCACCAACACCTAATGCAACCCCAAAGATGATTTTTCAAAAAGCTACTGGACTTTGTTTTTCGTTAAAGACAGTTTGCTTCTCATCCAAGAAACTTCTTCAGTACCTCAGAACTGAAGAAGCTTCTTGGGTGAGAAGTGAAACATTTTCAAAGGAAAAAAACCCAAGAAAGTCTACTTGCCTTTTGAAAAAGCGCCTTTGGGACAACCATGCCCTGGATGACTGAGAGTCTCCATAGACACCCATTGCAATCGACCCCAGAGGGAGGAGCACAGCAGTGTGTTGTCAAACTGAGAGCCAGTCCAGTGGGAGATCAGGATCGAAGGGAATCAAGGTCACTAACTCTTGGGTCTCTGACTCAAGAACAGCAGGCCCAAACACGGCAACTGCATCCTGCCCCTCCACCCCAAGCAATCTAGAAGTGTGATTAGAGCCACTGCAGTCCCATATCCGGGTCTGCCCGTAAGCCTGGGAACTCCATTACCAACCTGCCACAGAACCAAGGAGGATAGGCACCCATGTAAAGGATGTTGTAGTAGACTAACACCCTTTACAGTAGACTAACAACCCAAATGAACTGTGGAGCCCAATTTAACACACAGGGGCTTACATCAAGCAATCAACTGCATTGCCTCTGGAAGCCACCCAAGTCACGCACTTCCACCCCTGCCTAAGAGTTACAGCGGATGCCATGCTCAAAACCCACTTGGGCACATCTCTGAGATGGGAACACAGCCTCAGAGCTCAGTTGGTAATATATACCAGATTGGCCCTCTCATCTATGATTACGTCAAGGACAAAGACAGCTTTATTACAGACCACCCAGGCAACAGTCATCAAAACCAGACTGTCCAAGGGCTGCTGAGCAGGACCAAGAGTTGAGAGCAAAGGGCTGGAATGTGCCACTGAAACAACATACCAGAAGCATGTGCCGCAAGAGTGGCCCATCCCATCTCCCGTCCAGAGCCTCTCCCTAACCATCACCCTCCATTCCACAGAATCCGCAGCATCCCGAGATCACGGAGTCGCCATTGTCCATCTCCTTTGCCAGCTTCCGGCAAGCAATGTCAATGGGGAAGCTGGCAGGAGGTTGCCAATGCCGACCACATGAAGCCCTTGCTCCACAGCAGCATGGGATTCGCTCAATGATGGCAACTAAAATCTGGAATTTCTATTGCAAAGCATGTGATGTCATGCTTTACAACCGTGCTATTTAGAGACTGGAATTCCCAACTCAACTGCTGTTGTTAAGTGAGGATTACTTGTAGTGAAGATGATAAAGGCGTCGGAAAAGACGCCTGGAGGGTGGTTGGAGATCCTCCCGATCCGAGTCCGACTGAACACAACTAAGAACCCACATTAGGTCTTATCTTGTGGTGATGGGAAGTGGCGAAATGTAACTATTTTGCCACTCTCATTGCATCTGCAGAAAACCGCCCAGCAGCCCTGTTTAGAGTGACCCGCTCCCTCCTTAATCAGGGAGTGAAGGAGGACCCCTTGCAGGGCCGTGCTGTGGATTTTTCAGTTTCTGCAAGATAAAATCACTCAGATTCGGACCAGGTTGGACTCCGACTGGACAGAGTCCATTGAGGTGACAGGGGCTAGTCTTGGTGGAGACATCTGGATTGAGTTTGAGCCTGTTTCGCTGGATGACATGGACAGGATTATGGGTAGGCTGGGGTCCTCCACGTGTTTATTGGACCCTTGTCCCTCCTGGCTAGTTTCGGCAGCCAGAGAGGTGACTGGAGACTGGATCCAGGCTGTTGTCAACACTTCGCTAAAGGAAGGGGTCTTCCCCGCTGCACTTAAAGAGGCGGTGGTTCGACCCCTCCTTAAGAAGCCTAACCTGGACCCTGACGTTCTTAACAACTACCATCCAGTCTCCAACCTTAGCTTTTTTAGCTAAGGTTGTCGAGTCCGTGGTGGCGCAGCAATTCCCTCAGTTCCTGGAGGAAACTGACTACCTCGATCCTTACCAATCTGGTTTCAGGCATGGCCACAGCACGGAAACGGCATTGGTCGCCCTAGTAAATGATCTCTGGCGGGCTAGGGATGGGGGTTGTTCCTCCATCCTGGTCCTTCTTGACCTCTCAGCAGCCTTCGATACCATCGACCATGGTATCCTGCTGCAGCGGCTCATGGGGATGGGGTTAGGAGGCACTGTTCTACAGTGGTTCTCCTATCTCTCTAGTTGTCTGCAGTCTGTTTGGGCGGGGGGGTCGGGGATCCTCCCAGAGGCCTCTCACTTGTGGGGTGCCTCAGGGATCAGGTCTCTCCCCTCTGCTCTTTAACATCTACATGAAACCGCTGGGTGAGATCATTCGAGGTTTTGGGGTGAGGTATCATCAATATGCCGATGATACCCAGCTTTACATTTCCACCCCTGACCACCCTAGGGATGCCCTTTCCGTGATGTCCCACTGCCTGGAAGTGGTGCGGGTTTGGATGGGGAGGAACAGACTTAGACTCAACCCTTCCAAGACTGAGTGGCTGTGGATGCCGGCATCCCAGGATCTGGAGGTTCCATCTTTAATGATCGGGGGAGAAATTCTTGCTCCCTCCAATAGGGTCCACAACTTGGGTGTCCTCCTGGATTCTTGGCTGTCCTTAGATGACCATCTGACGGCCGTAACCAGAGGGGCCTTCGCACAGGTGCATCTCATGCGCCAGTTGCGCCCTTTCCTAGACCGGGATGCCCTCGCCATGGTCACTCACGCCCTCGTTACCTCTAGGTTGGACTACTGTAACACCTTCTACATGGGGCTGCCCTTGGGATGCGTCCAGAGGCTTCAGCTAGTCCAGAACGCAGCCATGCAGGTAGTTACTGGGGCATCTAGATACTCCTGTGTAACACCTCTCTTGCGTGAGCTGCACTGGCTGCCGGTGACGCTCCAGATACATTTCAAGGTGCTGGTGCTTACCTATAAAGCCGTTCATGGCTTAGGCCCGGGGTACTTGCAGGACCATCTCCAGCCGCTCTCCCATCGTCCTGTGCGCTCTCACAGAGTCAGCCTCCTCCTGGGGGCCGTCAGCTGACGGCCCCCAGGAGGAGGGTGTTCTCTGTGGGAGCCCCGACCCTCTGGAATAGATTGCCCACTGAGCTCAGGACAGCCCCCGACCTTTCCTTCCGTTGTGAGCTGAAGATGTGGCTCTTCCGTCAACTAAGCTGATCTGCTTGGGGATACACTGTGATAATTTTAATCTGTTTTAATTGGGTTGTCGATTTTAATTTTTTTTCTCTATTGTGATTTGTATTGTAGTAGTCATTTTGTAAGCCGCCTTGAGTCCCTAGGGAGAAAGGCGGCATATAAATTGCAATAATAAATAAATTAATAAATAAATAATAAATAAAAGTAGTAGTCTCCAAGATCTCCTGGAGGACCCAAGAGGTTCCAGAAGATTGGTGAAGAGCCAGCTTCTTCCAAAAGGGGAAGGAGGAAGACCTGGATTCCCTGTTCATCCTGGTCAAAGGAAAAATAGACAGGCTGGGCATTTAGGAGCATAGGGTTATTAATTAACAGGATCGGGCCAGGCTTAGCCTGATCTTCCCTCATTCATTGGCCAAGTGCCGCCTGAAGTTCTCCTCCTCCTGAAGGGAAAAGGGGGCCACGAGGGACTCCCCTGAAGCTGCCGGAGAAGCGCCGCGGGGCTGTGCCGGGTCCCCGTCAGAGAAAAGGGGCCAAAGTGGTTTAGAAAGTTGGCCGACGAACAAAGCCGGAGAAGCGGTCAGAACGGAAGCGGCGGGAGAAGGAGAGCCGAGGCCGAAGCGGAGTAGCAGAGTCCCGCCCTGCCGGGAACGGGCGGCCTGGAGGGCACCGAGTTCTGCCAAGGCCGGGCGCGTCCACGCGGGGCCGCACCGGATGGGGGTCAGGGGCCCGTCCCGCTCAGCGCAGAAGTCGCCCCGACAGGAAACGGCGCTCCCTTGAGCAAGGTGCCCCGAGGAAGGGAAGGCCCCCGAGTCTTCTTCAGCCAGCCCGGCTCCGGGCCCCCACCGCTTCTCTGAGCCTGGCGGTTGCCAAGGGCCGGTCGTTGCTAGGGAGGGCGAGGGGGTGTGGCAGCGCCTGCGCGCGGCGTTCGCACTGCCCGGATGTAGCGGGAGGAGGCGCCGCCGCCATCTTTGCCCGGAGAGCAGCGAGAGCTGATCGTGGCTGAGCCCCCCCGCCGCCGGACCATCGGTCTCCATCCGCCCCGCGTCGCCGCCCTCGCCCTCGCCCCACGGACATGGACGACCGGGAGGACCTCGTCTACCAGGCTAAGCTGGCCGAGCAGGCCGAGCGCTACGATGGTGCGCGGGGCGGCGGCGGGAGACGAATAGGGAGGGGCGGGCAGGGCAGGGCACCAAGCGGGGGCGAGGCTGTGGCCGTCGGGCCGGGCCGGGCCGAGGAGAGGCGGCCGGCGGCGGACTGGAGCCGGGCGGCGGGGCAGCGGCGACAAAATGGCGGCGCGGGCGGTGAGGGAGGCGGAGGGAGCAGGGCGGGAGCGCCGGGCGGGGGGCGCAGACAAAATGGCGGCCGCGCGCTCTGGCGGCGGGGGGGAGGAGGCGGAAGAAGGGGAGGCCAGGCAGGGCGGGGGGAATTACCCGTGCGGGGCCTCTCCGGCCATCGGGACCCCTCCGGGGCGAGCGCCCCCTCCACCCGCGGCCTTGGGGGAGGGTCGCCGAGGCTTGGGCGCGGCCTCTCGGGGAGTGGGCGGCGGGGGGGTATCGAAGGGCCGAGGCCGGAAGCGCCGAGGACGTGAAGGAGCCCGACGGCCCTGCTCGGCTCGCATGGTGGGCAGGAGAGCTGGGCTGCCCCAGGCAGAGGCCGGCGCCTCGGCCGATCCCCGCCTGTCGCCTCCCGCGGGCGACGCCGCTTGCCTTCTTTCCCTTCTCTGGCTCCAGCGTTGAAATTGCACCTTTTCTCCCAAATAGAAAACACACGCACTCGCGTAATCGCAAATAATGTGCTGTTCCTTTTCGGAAGGCCTCAGGAATGCTTGGATTGCTGTTCCCCATCATCTCTCCCTGGCCGGGGTGGCTCCCTGGCTAGCAGGTCAAGATCTGGGAAAGCAGGAAAAAGCCAAGCCACGTTGTAGAGGGGAACAAGAGACAAACCCATTTGATAGACTAAACCCTGGTTGTTTGTTTTTATTGTGTCTATCAGCAAAGGCCTGTGGGTGAGCAAGCCAGAAAGCTGCCTTGGAAGAGGTTGATGGTCTCCTCGTAAGGGAACAATACTCATTTTGGGAAACATACACCCCTATTCTCAATGTACATGGGAACAAGCAGAAAAACAGTGCCATACTTTGGGTCCTGGTGCTCCTGGCTGTTCCCCTCAAGTTCCCCAAGGGTATGATGGGTCCACATGGTGCACCTTTTCTCTGGGCATAGACCTTAAAAAGGATATAATAAAATCAACAGTACTAATTGTAAACACAGCAATAAAGTATGAAATTAGGAACAGTCATTCCCATACGTTGGACCTAAGGCAGGAAGGAGTCGGAATCCTTTATGGATTTTGGAACCCCTAAATACTGAACACAGTTGCTATGGTTTGCATGTGCTTCCCATCTAAAAAATTGATAAATTGTAAAATGGGATTAAAGACATACTTTGAAAACACATTTTAATGGACAAAATCAGAATCCTTCCTATACACCTAAACCTGGGTATTTTGCATCACTGAGATGCTGAAGTGGCTCTATAGATATCAGAAGGGCTTACCTTATGATTTAAATTCTGCAATACATGGGAGATGTGGAGTGGCTTTACCTGGTGCTGAACACTTTCTGTATTGGGTTAGGTTCCTAGAAGAAGTCATATCGTGAATGGGGTCTCGCAATGAAAAGTATCAAAATATTGGCAGAGTTGATCGTGGTCATGGACTTAAGGGATTTTAGACATATCAAATCCAGCCCCTTGCTCAGCATGAGACCCACCAAATCATCATTGGCAGATGGTGACCAGTCATCCTCTCAAAGACGTCGACTGAATGAGAACGCTTCGCTTCATGTGGCAGTCTGTTCCACTGACTGACATAGTTCATGCAGTCCAGACATTTCTTGCTAACATCTAGCCTGAACCTATTTCCTTTAAATTGAATCCATTGCTTCTGGGGCAACAAAGAATCACTCCACCGCATTTGTGTGGCAGTCCCTCAGATGTTCCACAACTGCTATTATGTCTCCCTTCAGTTTTCTCTTCTATGGGCTAAACAACCAGAATTTGTAACTGTTCTTCATGCGGTTTGGTCTTCTAGCCAATCACTACCTTGATTGTCATCATCCAAACTCTTAATTTCCTGCTATCCTTCTTGAACCATAGTTCATGGAGCTAGACCCAGAACCCCAGGTAGGGTCTGTCCAGGGCAGAATAGAGGGGAACTGTTACTGTCCGTAATCTGGAACCTGCTCAGTTAATGCATCATCCCATTGCTGGCTTGTAGGTAACTTGTGATGAATAAGGATACCCAAATCCCTTTCAGCTGTCCTACTGCCGAGCCAGATCTCCAGGCCATGTTGTTACATATTAGTTATTTTCACTGCTTTGAATTAAATATGAAAAGGCAGGATAATAATCTAATAATGATTTTAAAATATTGACTTGAGTCGTGCCCAAAAAGTATGGGATGTAATATTGCTGGAAAGCACAGCCGTGGGTTGACTGGTCCCCTTGAATATAAGCTTGAATATTCCTCTAGTCCAGTGATGGCGAACCTATTCAGAAAAGGGAGCGCATGCGTCAAGGCCGCAACCTAGAAGAGGAGCTGCCCAGGGGGCATGCGCGCACCAGAAAATGAAGTTAGTTTTCCATTACGCCAGCCAGCTAGTCTTCCGGTTACTGGTGCGTGTGATGATCAGCTGGTCGTCGCACAATCAGACCAGCTCTTCCAGTTTCCGGCACTGCCGCATGCACGAAGGCCAGCTGATTGTCGTGTGCGCATGCATGCCAGAAACCCCGAAGAGGAATGGGCGACACCATGCATGCCAGGCAGCATGGCTCTGTGTGCCACTTCAGGCACAGCTCTAGTCGAATGGACAAGTGAAATGCTCATGGCTAAGGGTGTCTGAATTACATTTGCTAAGCAGTCCGCTTCTTGTGATGGGAGGTTCCCTTCTGTGTCCTCCATACTTTCCTATAGCATATGTTAACCCCATTTCTTTATGCTACTGTACAGGGAAGACGGTCTTCAGGTGATTGCAAGAAGCAATCAGTGGAGCTGGCTACATTTGGAATCTCAGCCATTCAGGGCTCCAGTTGCCACGGCTGCAGCTTTGCTTTCAGGGCTGCTCAGCATTGGTGCGGCATTGGTGCTTTGGAAAGCTTTGGTTAATCTGTGTCATAAAGAGTTGCTGTGTGCATTTACAATAGCCTGGTGCTATTGGCTTTGCAGCCTGGTTTGTCTGACAGTCATACCGGTACACAGACACACACACACACACACACACACACACACCCAGTTGCTCAGGATAAGTTTCTGGGTTTGAGCTGTCAATGTTGGTTTCATATTTGATGGAGGACTATAAAGTTTATTCCCATGTTTGGCATGAGAAGCCTGACACGTAAGTCGATGTGTTGTGTATATATATTTTAGAAATGGTTGAATCAATGAAGAAAGTGGCTGGAATGGATGTGGAGCTGACAGTCGAGGAAAGAAACTTGCTCTCTGTTGCATATAAAAATGTGATTGGTGCCAGAAGAGCCTCCTGGAGAATAATCAGTAGCATTGAGCAGAAGGAAGAGAACAAAGGTGGGGAAGACAAATTGAAGATGATCCGGGAGTATCGGCAAATGGTAAGTGCTACACTTGTACCTCCTCAGTCCCCCGAATCATGCTTGGAAATGGCTGTGTTTTGTTTTGCAAGGTTTGTATAGCAGTGACATCTGGGTGGAGTAGAGCTACCTTTTTATCCCTTTTCCTTCTACTGCCCTGGGTGTGTGCACCACAGCATTTGTAGCTCTTGTGGCATTCTGGCCCAGATCTTCTTTTCTCTTCCTCTCCCCAATGGGCTGAATAACTCTATTTCTGAAGACAGGCATGGATTGCTATGGAAAGGAGCTGCACAGACTGTCTGGAGGCTTTGGAGTGTGTCCTCCAACATTATCCTCTTTTCAGTGGTCTAGTAAACTGCACTCTTGAGTTGCCGACACAGATTACTTACTAGAGGCTTGAGTCCTTCAAGCATGGCTCTATGTGTGGATGAAACTGAATTATTCACTTTACTTGAACACATTTACTGACTACAGAGTAACTGTTGAGGACAGGACAGAAATGGAAGGGAATAACAGCATTTCACGCTGTTAACATAATTTCATAGGTTTTGCTTCTTTATAAATGCAATTTTAAGTTCCATTTCAGATACTGGGTTGGCTTAGGAGAGGCAACCATTAACCCTTGGGGAAGGAGGCACTCCCAGATTCTTAATATAGATTCAGGAAATGATATGTCTTCGTTACTGTAAGGCAGATTCTCAATACATATGAAGTTTTGGGGGCCTTAAATAGAAATCCGAGATACTTAGAACTATATAGTTTCTCATACTATTGATTCTTTGTACCTTTCCTCTGTGTGAACTGTACTTAAGTTCTCTAATCCTAAAAAATGTTATATGGCACTGAAGGCAAGATTCCAAACAATTGCACCCCATTTGCTGGGTCAAGCCAAATCGACCCATTAATATTACTTCTTGCTTTGGAGCAGAGAGAGTAGATAAATGATTCCAGGAAACTCAAAACTGAAATGCACATAATAACTGTTCTCTGCTTCCTTGCCTGTCTTCAGTCATTGTTTTCACAAGAATGCCTCTAAGCATGCTAATGAGAAACTTGAACTTCACAAATATATCTGAATTTTTTTAGTTGTATAATTTAAGCTTCAATCTGGACACTTACATCATTGGCAGTATTTTCCTTAGTCCTTCTTTAATTAGCCTAAATTATTTTATTTTATTTTATTTCGAATTTATATACCGCCCTTCTCCCTGGGGACTCAGGGTGGTGTACAGCCAAGTAAAAACACATAATACAAACATTAAGAACAATTAAAAGGAATATCTCAGTTGGCCAAAATTTAAAAAAGACAAACCAATTTAAAATCATCTAAAAGGATTTGTTAGGCCAGCCCGAAAAGGAAAGTTTTAAGGGCACAGCGGAAGGCACGGAGGTCTTGGATTCTCCTTATCTCTGGGGGCAGCTGGTTCCAGAGGGTAGGAGCCCCCACAGAAAAGGCCCTCCCCCTGGGGGTCACCAGCCTGCATTGCTTGGCTGATGGCACCCCGAGGAGGCCCTCTCTGTGGGAGCGCAGTGGTCGATGGGAGGTCGATAATGCAGCTTTCTGTGTTGAGATGGTTCAGCCTGGGGGGACTGGTCTGCATTGGAGGCTGCCACGATCACTTAGGCTTTGCAGAGGCCATTTAAGCTTGTGTGCGTGTATGTACACACACCTTTGTGGGGTTAGAGTCAAGGCCTCTTGGGTTTGGAATCTAGTGAGGGGCTCCCTGGATTTGATTTTTGAGGCAAAATCTGAGGTTACTTTCTCTGAAAGGAATGCAGAGGTCTATGTTAGGGCAATAGCTGCATAGTAGCTCCACATGCCTTGATCACTTGCCTTGACGAACAGTGTAGATGTGCCCCCTCCTTAAAGGTTTTCCAGATATTTTGGAGTTTTAACTATCTTCAGTTCCTAATAGAAAAAAGATTGGGCTGGTTAGTCCCAGTAACTGAATGTATTGTATGGTGGGTTGTAGTATATCCATGCGGATGTGATATGGTGATGGGTACTGGAACAGGCTACATCTCGCTCACAGAGCTGCCTCGTATCAGGCTGCCTTGCTCTTCTGCTCAGGGTATAAGGGAAGATTAGCTGGGAAGACTTGACCAGAGTTTGTGGCACCTTTACATGTTGGGATCAATATGCCACCTGAATATGCCATCTGGTGAAGTTGGTGCCCAGGAATAAACCCAACCATTGCTTTCTCAGCCCTGGTTTCAGTACAACAAGAACCAGTTGGTCATGAAGTACCCCTATTTTCCATTGTAGAGAATGGGATGTCATGGCAGCAGGTCCAACGTAGAAAGATTAGACAACCCGTGACCCGTTGGCTGATCCTTTCAGAGATATTTCCTTACCAGATTCCTCAATGCTTTCCACAATGACAGAATGTACTGCCTTCACTTGAATACACTAAGAGATGGATCTAGCATGAAAATAGCCATGTTGAACTGTGTAGTACAGGAAATTTTTATGACATTTTGTATTATATCATAAATTGTTTTACGATCATTTTAGGTCATAAAATTTTATAAAGTTTGCCAAATTTCAGTTCCACAGAAGTCATGGGTCCCAGATTTTGGACACATTCTGTAAGTTGGCCCATTTGAGATATTTTGGTTCAAAACTTTTTGCCCTACGATACCCCATTTCACGCAGTTAAAGTTACGGAAGTGGGAGTTTTAATAACATACAGAGGAAAGATGTCCCCATCTAGTTTTTCCACCCTTTCCTGTAGGTGCTGCTGGGGGGTGGGTGTTGTTCGGGTCAGCTGCCTAATGCTGGAGCCGCTAGCTGTCAGCAGGGGGGAGTCGCGGGAGCATCTTTTTCCAAAGCTGCCCCTCTGAGAGGTAGGAGAATGTATTGAGCATAATTTGACTGGCGGTTCTTTTTCTCTTTCTCATACATTGTTTGAATTCAGATTCAAATGGTTTGATTAAAGCCTAGATTCGCTGAAAACTTTTTTTTCCCCTTCCAAGGTTGAGACTGAGTTGAAACTAATCTGTTGTGATATTCTGGATGTACTGGACAAACACCTCATTCCAGCAGCCAACACTGGTGAATCGAAGGTTTTCTATTATAAAATGTAGGTACCAGATTGCAGGCATAGAGTGTGTGGAAGAGAGTGTGTGCCTTAACTAAACTGCTTATTTGTGGATATCCTCTCTCCTAAGAAACAAATCTGAATGATGGAAAGTAATTTTTTTCTACCATGATGGAGACCTTAAACACCCGTGGAGGTAAGAAAATGGGCAGAGCTTGCATCTGCTAGGCAGGAAAACAAGCAGGATGGAGAAGCAAAAGACAAAAAATAAAACAATTCTTGCATTCTTTACATCATGTATCTGTTTTTCAATCCATATAAGCCAGTCAGTTCCTACATGCATCCTGTTTTTTTGGGGGGGGGGGTGTTTCTCTATCTTCATGCTCTTATTCATGCTCAAGAGGGTGTCCTGGGTCTGCTCCCAACTTATCTTTTAGGAACCTTGCAATCATGGTGCTATACCAATTAGATGGATTATAATGTGATTTATGAAGGGAAGCAGTAATTAAGATAGTTTTGTATAAGTACTCTATTAGATAACACTGCAGCCTTAAAACTAAAAGGGTAGTTTTTTAATCAAATATTTGAATATGGAACTTAAGTTTTACTAACTCTTGCAAATCTGACCACACATTATTTAAAATTAGAAACAGTACTTTTATATATAGGGTCCTTTCAGCAACAGTTAGAAGGATTTCTGCCTTGGATAAGTTTGTCATTTTCTTCATATATTGGGGGGGGGGAGAAAAGAAAGAGGGAAACAGATAGGCTTGATGCAAAATCTGGTAGTTGCTGGACAGATTCGAGTAATTCATTTTCATCTGGTGAAGAAGAAATGTGTAGTTGGAGTAATATGAATATTCTTATTTTGAGAACTGATTGAATTGGTTCTTTTTATGCAGCAAGGCTTTTTTAACTCAGCAATAGGTTTTACACAGAAGCATAAGCCAGGATTTGGGGAAATCTGTCCTTGTGTCACCATGCAGCTTGCTTGCTGATGCTTCTCATTAAATGGCATAAGCTTTGTGCTTCCTTTTCAACTGAAGAGGAATTGAACTGAAATAAGTACTGGTTTCCATTTTTCCCTGCAAAGAAATGAGCTTTGATATTTACTTTGGGCAAACAGCCTTAATCAGGTCTATTTATTATTTTAAAAGTTTATGCTTGTAATCAGTGGTGGAAAAATGCAGTTTGGTCTTTCAGTTTACAGACAGAATTGCCCTGTTTCCCCCTCCCCTTCTGCCTCATTTATTTTTATCGCAATGCAATATTTAGCTGCTGGGGAGGGAATCAAGAGTGCAGTAATCATATGCGGGAGCCTGATTTCATTCTTGGCAAATCATGATTCATAAGAATCCCACATTGTGCCATGCAAATATAGCTGGTTAACCTAATGATAAGAAGAATTTATTAAATTAATGTGCTTCCTGACTCCCAGTGAAATTTCAGTTACATTTGCCAAAGGGTTCAGCAAAGACCCAGATCTTGGGGGCTTTTGAAACACCACTAGGCTAGGGGGTGCTGCCCAAATCTCGGGGCGCAAGTGGGTATATTTAAAATATTAAAATTCAACCTTTATCCCATTACTTAGAAATAACAGCAGCCCAAAGAGATTGAAACCCACTCCAGCAATAAGTCTTCTTGCTCATCCAAGACTTGGGCTTGCTCTTGATTGCTTTTTATTCCCTTGTCCAGGAAAGGGGACTACCACAGGTATCTCGCGGAGTTCGCCACAGGAAATGACCGAAAGGAAGCTGCCGAGAACAGCTTGGTGGCTTATAAAGCTGCTAGTGATATTGCAATGACAGAACTTCCTCCAACACATCCCATCCGCTTAGGACTTGCCCTCAACTTCTCTGTTTTCTACTATGAAATTCTTAATTCTCCTGATCGTGCCTGCAGGTAAGTGAGGCGTACAGAGTAATAAAAGAAACTGGAGTTACTAGGAAGCATCGTCCCTTAGAGCCCTCTGTGAATGAATGCCTCAGGGAACTCCAGACTGTTGCTGCCCTTGGATTGGTCTGGAATACGAAAAGAGAAGGAAGAAGGAAATGTCAGAGTTCCCCCAAAGGTGTTCCCTCCATAGGTATTGTCGGGACCAAGGCAGGCTGCTGCAAAACTAAGAGATATTTTGGGGGGGGGGGTGTATTACCAGGCTTGAGGTCTTCAGTAGGAGCAGTTGGTTCCCTTGACATGCTTTGCTACTTTAGTCATCCTCTGCTTATAGGTTGGCGAA
Organism: Ptyas mucosa; assembly: GCA_012654045.1. Lineage (NCBI taxonomy): Eukaryota > Metazoa > Chordata > Lepidosauria > Squamata > Colubridae > Ptyas > Ptyas mucosa. The sequence continues at coordinate 7,497 of WNWU01001750.1, read as the reverse complement.
AGCCGCTTTCGATGACGCAATTGCAGAACTGGATACGCTGAGCGAAGAAAGTTATAAGGATTCTACACTTATCATGCAGTTGTTACGTGATAACCTGACACTATGGACTTCAGACATGCAGGGTGATGGTGAGTAGCCCCGGCAGGTCCAGCCTCCCCTGCAACCTTACGGCACAGCATAGTGGAATGGGAACATACTCCTGTGTGTAAGTCTAGGCAGCTCAAGGACTGGGTAGGGAGTGGAATAAAAGATACTTCTTTCTCCCGGTGGGGTTGTCCAGCAGAAGAAGCAGCCCCAGAGAGTCTTTTTGGGCATGCAGTTCACTGATGGGAAGAAGAGCTCCCTCTTCAGCAGACATGCAGAGGAACTGTCGGGGCTTAAGCACAACCAAGCACCACCCCCACCACCCCAAATGGGCTTGTTATTAAGATCCGCACATACTTGACTGGCCAAGTATTTAGAAGCCAATAAATGGTTTTTGAAAGGATTCTGCAAACTGCTTTATTTTTTACGAAAGGGATAGGGAAAGTGGGAAGAAACCCAACCGTGCACTCTGCAGAACACGGGCCAGTTTTGGTTTTAAGTCAGCATAAGTCTTACTGAACGGCTTTTAACATTAGTTTTTGAATTCTGTGTTCCAAGGGTGTTCCCTCCGGTGTGCCAATCAATACCTTTACTTTGGTTGAATGACTCCCGTATAAGGATGTAGTGCTGGGCCCTTATAAGTATAGGAGCCCTCCAAAGTTCTTCCAACTGCATATGAAGATTGATATTCTCTGGCGAGCCCTTTATTTTTGTTTTTTAGAGTTGCAATCGATTCTCAGTTTGGCCATGGGTTCTAAAATGTATAGAAAACGTTTCTTACAGTGTCATTTCAAAATTTGAGAAATGTGTACCGTAGGGAGAAGGATCTTGTGCCATTGCACAAAAATGTTAGTGCACACTTGTCTAGTTTCTGATCTTATTTTCAAACTTCATTCTGTTACAGAGAATTGTTTCTATGTTGTTACCTGAGAATAACAATAGTTGGAATGGATTAATGTAAATTATTGTTTTCAGCCACTGTATTAGTAACTAAAAGATAAAACTATTTTAAATCCATCAAGCCTAATTTCTCTCTTGGAATTCATTCATCTCCTGAGCATTGCTGAAATTTTGGCTAATTAAAGCATCGTTTGGCAGTTGAATAGTAATGGTTAAAAGTTTGTTGAACCTTCTGGATTTCCAATATTTCTGCACAACGATGACATAAAATGTGACTTTCAACAAGTCCTAAAACTAGCCTTGAGTCTTCGGAGAAAGGCGGCATACAAGTTGAACAAATAAATAAATAAGATCACTCAGTTAAAACAAATGAATCAAAAACATTATATAGAAAAGCAAACTAAAGCTACCTATTTTATATGTGAATGTTTCTTTTTAGGAACTGGTGTGCAGCACCTCCCCCCCTCCCCCTTCCAACAGCAATAATGGCAACTAACTTTCCAGGGACAGTTAATCTCTGCCCATTGGCTCGGAAGGATTTTGGCATTGTCCCCCCCACCCCTACCCATCCTTACAGAAGAGATTGAACTGGGGGGCTGCTGGTGAGCTGCCTGGTTTAGGCCCTCCCACAACATTTCTATGGGATGAAGGCCCAGACTTTGGCTTGGCCACTCCCAAACATTAACTTCCTTCTTCTTTAACCATTTTTTGATTGTACAACTGGTGTGTTCCGGTCATTGTCTTGCTGCATCCATAGGAGGCTCCCCCAACAACCTTCTGGCTCGCCCACATGGTCTTTTGCAAACTGTAGACGGGTAGCAGTGTCCTTTTGGAGACAAGGGGCTTTCTCCTTTCAACACTGCCCCACATACCATTGTTTTCAGTGTTTCAATGGTGGCCTCATCAACATGTACATTCATCAATGCAGGAGAGGCCTGCAGTCCCTTCAAGGTTATATCAGGGCTCTTACAGACCCCCGGATAAGGCCTTACTCTAGGTGTGATCCTGGCTGGCCAGCCAGTCTTGGGGAGGGTTAGGGTTAGGGTTAGGGCAACAATGGTGTTGAGTTGCCTTCATTTGCATACAGTTTGCCTGACAGCAGATTGGTAGAGTCCAACCTCTGGAAATAGTTTTGCAAGCTTTTCTTGCCTGCTCAACATCAACAACTGTTTTTTCGGAAATTCTCAGAAATCTTTGTTCAAGCCATGACACACTTCAACATAGCTTGCTTGTACTGAAAATCAGGCTTAGAGAGTGAATACCCAGAATTGTCTATGGAGATTCTCCGCCATCCAGGTCATGGTTGTCCCAAAGGTGCTTTTTCAGGAGGCAACTGGACTTCCTTTTTTTTTCTTTGAAGACGTTTTGCTTCTCATCCAGGAAGCTTCTTCAGCTCTGACTGGATGGTGTCCCATTCCCCACCATCCAGTCAGAGCTGAAGAAGCTTCTCGGATGAGAAGCGAAACGTCTTCAAACAAAAACCAGAAAGTCCAGTGCCTCTTGGGAAAAAGCACCTTTGGGACAATACCCAAAATTTTGTGCTTTGGGTAAGGCAGGACCTCCCACACTTATACCTGATCATCATCATCATCATCCCATTGATTGAAACACCTGGATCTTAAATTTTCCCTTCAAATAAACTGGCAGCTGTAGAGATACAGATACTTTCCCCACACATAAATATGTAGTTTTAGATAATTGTCTTCAGTGAATAAATGAACCAAGTATGTTTTTGACATTTGTTTGGGTTCTCTTTGTCTAGTTCTAGGACTTGTGTGGAGAATAGGTCATGTATTCTGGCAGAAATATTGAACATTCTAAGAGGTTCACAAAACGTGTGTGTGTGTGTGTTCCTGGATTGTGTGTGTTCTTGTGTAGTTTCTGCACTGCAAGATTATATCTTATTTCAGAGCTTTTTTGTTTGGCGCGAGGTAAAGGTTAAACTTAAACCTACTTACTTCCAAGAAGGTCCCATTGAATAGCAGGAGAGAGAATTATAAATAGATAAGCATAGGATTCACAGCACTTTTGAGAAAAAAAGCTGGAAGGTGAATAAGCAAGTTTTGTAATTTGAAAATTGAAGCTGACTTGAGACAAAGTACTTGGAAGATGCAACGTAAATGTTCACCAAACGGCTCTGATGAGAAACCAGATTGGTATCCCGTGTATGTACCGGTGAGGATCATAGTTTTGATCTGATAGGAAGCTGGCAGTATAAAGTTCTTTCACCTCTTTTCCCTTGGGTCCCACATTCGTCAATAATGAGCAGGGTTTATTGCTGTGTTTGTTCTTACATTTAGCTGACATTCATTCCAATAGCTTGAGGCAGTTCACAGGACTATATATATTGCATATAAAGATGTAAAAGCAATTATCACTTTGGAAACTTTGAAACAAAGCAGTACAATGTCTGAAATTCTTTTTTTTTTTAAAGTAGATTTTAAGCTCTCCATGGGCAGTTGATTCCAATGCATGGGACCCACCATGTCAAAGAGAAAACAGCTTGCTGAATATGCCCCTGGCGAGAGCCGCAAAGGGTTCCCACCAAGGACCCAGGAGTGCAAAGAACGCCCTATGGGGGTCTTGCAGTTACTTTGGGTCTAAAGCGTGTAAGACGAGCGCCTGGAATTGGGCTTGGAAAGCAAGTGGCAACCGGTGCCTCTCGCTCGACACAGGGCCCTGATGTAGCATATCCCCTGCGGTGTTCCACTCGCCATTGATGCAGCTTTAATTCTGGCCCCATTATCTTGAAGACCTGTCACACAGAAAGAGACTGCATTACAATCTAACCTCAAGGCTGCCAGCACACGGTTTCTGTCCTCCTGTTAGGAGTATGATGAACTCTGCAGATTTAATACTGCCAGCCAACACACGGAGCATTTTCTCCTTTCTACTGAATTGCAGAGAGGACAGGCTCCCTGCCTTTACTAATGCTGTTTTGGTCTATCTCATCTCTTTCCCAGTTAATTTCAACAAAATTGATTTTTCTCTATCCCAAACCTGGTGAAATGAGAGCTGGGAGAGGCTGGGAGCTTGTCCTTTGGCTGCCAGTCTGATTTCCCAACATCATCTCCATCAGCCGGAGACTGAGGTATACCTGGTCTTGTCCTCTTCTTGGAATGGGAGAGCTTGAAGTGATAACTGAGTGTCTTGGCAAAGACGGCACAGAGAAAGGAAGTGCACATCAAGCTTCTGGAAGGAAATTCTCATGGCTTTTACCTAAAGAGAACATGCTGTTGCTTGGCAGCAGAATTTATTTATACAGCCTCTGCAGTTCTGCACATGTTTTCTCCAGCCGCCTCCCCGATTTCAAACCTAGAAGGTTGCCAGACGCTGAATTCAGTGGATAGTTCCCAGTCAGGTGCTGAATCATGGCTAGTCCTTAGAACCAAGAACGATGACACCTAAATGATTAACTCTTCTAGGTGAAACTGCATGACGATCATTTAGATGCTGCTGTTCTTGGTTTGTGCTGCCCAACAGAAACCCGATGCTATGGGAAGTGCAAGAATTTGTATCTTGCTGACTGTTGATACAGGATGAGAAGATAGGCTTGTGTTTCTTGGTTATCATCCTGTTTGCAGAATTCCTGTCCTAAAGGGTTGAGGCTTAGGGGGGAGGGGGGCAGAATGCAGGGGTTGTTCGGGTTTTGTGTGTGTGTGTGTGTGTGTGTGTTGTTTCCTATTTTCTGATGCCTTACAATTTCAGTGCTCAACAAGTAAGTTTGGGCTGACGTTCCTCCCCTTCTCATGCTTTTTTCTAATCAGTCAAAGTCAATAGATTTCCTTTTCTTAACTCCTATTTTTCTCCCTTCCTTTTCCATTATGTAGATTCTTAAAAGGAACTCCACCTGTTCATTTTCTAATACTCTACTTTGTAAGTCTTCATGATGACCCTGGAGAATACCTGTTTTTTTCCCTCCTTGTCACTCACTAATCATGCTTGCATTATGCTTGCATCTCTGACTCATGGCAGGGCTATGCACCAACTCTTGTCTCCCTCCTGCCCCCCCCCCCCCCCGTGGTGGTCCACGAATACAATTTCCCGCCCCCCACCCCCCCCCCCCCCCCCCCCAGTAGGATGCTTGACTGTACACCCTCACAGATAGTCCTTTCATTGCATCCCATAAGGGTAGAGTCACAACTTAGCCTGTTTTTCTTCTGAATTTAGCCTTTCTTGAACCAGCAAGTTGGGCAGGTTGTACGTGTCCCTTTTCCTGGCACAAGAACGATTCCTGAAGTGTCCAAAAGGATCATGGCATTGCGAAAGCCGAGCTTTTCTGCTGGTTGATGTGACCGTTGCATGTCAAGCCGTATTAGATGTGTGGTCTCCAGATCTTAGGGGGACTTGTGTGCTTGTGTGCAGAGAGCCAGGGTCAGCTCACAGGTGGCAGAATGCACCGGAGGAGCTCATCTCTGTTGCATGCTTCAGTTGGATCGGGTAGTGGCTCCAAATTAACGAGAAGCATGGAAACATCTGTGGTCAAAAGGATCCTGAGTCTTTTTTGGCCATAGCTGCTTGTATTTGGGGTTGTGAAGTAACTAGAATTTGCTCTTAGTGGGATAGGTTTGCAAGATGAACTAACTAGTCTTGCCAATGAGATGTTGACCCTGGAACGGCTTCCTTTGTCCTCACTCAGTTTCCGTGTGGAAGGGAGGGAGGGAGGCAGAGGACGCTTCTTGGGGGTCGCTCCCTTGGGATTGGGCCTTATGTCTTGGGCTCTATGGACTGCCCTGCTCATGGGGGTGGGGATCCTTAAAAGGTAGGGAGGCGGCACCTGCTTCCCTCGGGTAGGGCCTAACCATATTGATTTTTCTTCCCAGGTGAAGAACAGAGTAAAGAAGCACTGCAGGATGTGGAAGACGAGACCCAGTGAGACATCAAGGCCAATAAAAGACCCCCTCTTTGTCCCCCTTCTGCCCCATCCTCCCTCAAAGTCCCTCAGTCTCCCTGGGAGCCATCTTATCTGACGTTGTGATGAGCCCCAGAATTTAGGTTCCTACCCTGTTTTTTTTTGTTTTGTTTTGTTTTTTTTGTTTGTTTTTTTTTTTACACAGTTGAAAAGTTCTTTAAAAGGCAAGAGTGAATGTCTGTGGATTTTACTGGTGCCAGCTTTCAGTTTCTTTAAGACACTAACCGGACTGGCTGCATGGAGGCTTTTTCTGAATTATTGTGTCTTCTGTCAGTTGGAGGTAACATCTGGAAGCCATTAGAATTCTAGGGAAAGTATTTTGCACTGTGAAGTGCAGATGGTGGCATTTTTCATTTTTTATAATTGTTTAAACAATTTTATACCAGTGTTTAAAATTGGGCGTTTAGCTTGAAGTTACAGGTTTCATTGGAACAGTTCTTGTAATGGTTTTGCTGTAAAACAAAGCGAAAACCCAAAACTGCTGAGGTGACGGGTGCTGGTAACGGTTCACAATCCGTGGCTGCTCATTCTTGCCTTCTCTTTACTTCCCCTCCAAGCAGGTGAGCATTGAAGGTGGCGTTGAAAAGCCTGCATGTGTGTTGAATATTTTTCTCTCCCTTTTCCTGCCCTCTTTGCTAGCTCAACCTCTTTTGTTCAGTATGTGTAACTTGAAGCTAATTTGTACTACTGGATATCTGACTGGAGCCACAGATACAGGATCTGTATTGTTCTTACTGAAACACAGCATGGAATTAACATTAAACTTAAATAAAACAACCCTAAATTAAAACGATGCCAAATACTACTGCTACTTTACCCTGGTCCCTATTCAGCAAGAGGTGCAGGCAGAACAAGTAGCAGGAAAAACAGAGATTATGGACAGTCGGTGGCTGTAATTTCCATTAGATGGCCTCGGACAGGATTTGTGAATCTAAATTTGTGGCTGGATACGGAGCACCCTCTTCCAGCCTGAAGATTGTATCTGCTTAACGATGGCGACTTGAGGCGATGCTTCCACCCTCTAAGCAGATAAACAGTGGGTCAGGTTGAGCTAGAGCACCTCTTTGAGAATCAAGCCGTGTTCCCCCTCCCCCCGTCTCCCCCTCCCTCTTCCTTTCTCTCGCCCTCTGACTTTCAGCAGCTGCTTCCTTGCAGTGTTCAACTCAACTTAAACCTTGTTCATTTCTTTAGGCCACGGGCTAGTAAATATTGGAGGGATTGTGTGGTAATTTTACATACACTCAGAAACATTTTCCTTCAGTGCTTTCGCTCTTTTTTTTTTGTCTGTGAATGCCTTATCACATACCTCTGGTCTGACCTGTATCCTTGCCTTTTAGTTTCATTTGGGATTCCCCTTTGGAGTGAGCAGCAAGTCTGTTGGATAAATAAAATACTGTGTAAAGATTCTGCACCTCGGCGCCCTCTCTGCACAAACCTTTTAAAAGTGGGAAATCTCTCAGCCGTTACCCAGCATCAAGCGAGCATTTTGCCTCTTGTTTGAGCAGCACCATTGGGGGTGGGGGGCAGAGCATGTGTCCTGAGTGCTGTCTGAGAGCAGATATAAAAAATAGCACCTGTGAGAGGGCAGCTTCCCTGATCCC
>WNWU01001743.1:0-11493 GCA_012654045.1 Ptyas mucosa | reverse complement strand
ACTGGATCCACTGATGGCCATTCTGCAGGAAGATCGAATAAATCAAGTTGATGGCCATCCGCACAATCAAGTGCAATCAAATTTTTACAACCTTTGCACTTATGAATGTTTACATGAGTTTCTATCAGTGGTGAAATCCTCCCCGATTTGCCACCAGTTCGCTGCCTGCGCATGCACGCTGCACGCCAAGCGCATGCTGCGCATGTGCATGCAGACTGCACATCAAATGCATGTTGCGTGTGGAAAAAGGAGGCTTGAGAAGGAAAGTAGAACAGGGAGGGAGGGAACAGCTGTGCTGCGCAATTTAGATTCACTAGAAAGCAGGATTTCCTTCTTACACGCGCAGCATGCGTTTGGCATGTGTTTAAATCGTGCGGCACAGCTGATTGTTGGAAATACCGGTTCAGATGAACCGGTAGGGTTTTTTTTACTACCGGTTCACCCAAACCGGTGTGAACTAGTAGCATTTCACCACTGGTTTCTATTACAAAGGTGCCATTTCTTTTTGACACACACGACCCATGGATACATCTATTTTTACATTGAGCATCCAAACTTTTGGCTTGCCTGGGTCTCATTGAGTGAAGAGGAATTGCCTTGGGCCACATATAAAATATATAATATAGTTTACTGTATATAAATTGCATAATAATGTTAAATTACATGATTTATATACAGTAATTGTATTATATATTTTATATGCAGCCAAAGACCATTCCTCTTTGGTATACATATCTTGGACTATATTACTAGCTGTCTGTGAGCCATGGGTTGCATAGGCCTGATTTAAAACATTTTTATCAAATTATATTCTAAGATTAGAAACAAAGGCAATGAAAACATATAAATGCCAACCATTAAGAGAGGAAGTTAACTCCTGTTAATCTCAGCAAGTACAGCCTTCCTACTACAGCTAATCAACAGCTGCCCATTCCCAAAGGCTCTCAAGATTATTTTGATCACATTTTTTCAACTATGTGTGAGGTAACTCTCTTAGTAGCTTAACAATAAACATCTCCTTTAGAAAATGGATTGAAGCAAAACTGAAAGAAAGCAGCAGCTAGTTGGAGAAGGAACCAATTAATTTATGAATGGACCAGTGTTTCTCAACCTTGGCTACTTTAAGATGGGTGGACTTCAACTCCCAGAATTCCCCAGCCAGCTTGTGGGAGTTGAAGCCCACACGTCTTTAACTTGTCAAGTTTAGAAACAATGGTCTAAACCACAGGAATCAAACTCACAGCGTCACATTGCCGCCACGTGACGTATTGTGACATTTTTCCCCTTTGCAGAGCTGGGGTGGGTGTGGCCTACGCATGGCGCATCTGACCTGCGGGCTGCCAGTTTGACACCCCTGGTTTAAACCAACAATTGTAAGAACTTAAATGAAAATTAATGAGATATTTCAGAACAAAGAATTCCAAATTTTCCTAATTGAGAAGTTCATAGTCATCTTACCTCACCTGATAATTTACTTTAGTCTATAGAGGGGTACACAGTTATATTCTATTTATTCTATTTAATAGATTTAAGGTCCATTTCCTTTCCCCTCACATGGCAGATTACAATAATGAGTGCTAATTAAATGGATATGGATTTTGAGAAAATGGTTGGTTTACTTCTTTCAATTGGCTAGCAATGCTAATGAGAATTAGCCTTTATTAATTCCTTCATCTCAGCCACAGCAATACAGCAGTTCTCTGGTCATGAACCTAAAACCATGACTGAAAACACATTACTTACAACCGGTCCTCACATTTACAACTGTCACAACATCCCCACAGTCACATGAACAAATTCGGGTGCTTGTCAACTGGCATGTACTGTCTATATGAAGGTTGCAGCATCCAAGGGTTACATGATCACCATTTGTGATTTTCCCAGCCGGCTTCCGACAAGCAAAGTCAATGGGGGAAATCATATTCATTTAACAACTGAGTGATTCATTTAACCCTGGGGTAGTTCACTTAGCAACCATGACAAAAAGATCACAAAATTGGGCATGGCTCAAACAGCAATAATTCTGGTTCCAATTGTGGTCATAAGTCAAGGAATGTAGAAAATGTCTGCTACCTAAGAGTAAATAAATCTGGAACGGTTAGTAAGATCTACCTAAACGTTGGAGAAGATACTCAGAGAATTTACTACAGCACATATAAATCCTGTTGATGGTGGATTATGGGAAACTAATCAGTTTTGAAACAGAAGATGGTCTCCATAATTTCTACATTGAACTATAGCACCCAGGGTAAAAATGAAATCAATAATAATGTACTACAAAACAGAAGACAAAGTGAAACTTTTGGTTGATCCATCCATTATTCATGGAGAAAAGTTTGCTCAGCAGTTAATAACAAAAGGCTAATAAAGTAGGTATAAATGTTACCTAGAAATGCTTGTATTGTGAATGTAGAACACAACTAATTAATCCACACGTTATGGCAAGAAAGCGGTACCAATTTAAGATATACAAAAAGAATTTTCATTTAGAATTCCTCTTATAAAGGTGTTTTAAGACAACTTCTACTGTGAAACGGTATTGCTTCATTCATGAAATCAAGATAGGGTCTTCTTCAATGGACAAATTGTTTCCAGTTTCCCCTTTTCATTCTTGATGATAATTAAATGTCAAGATACCCAATAGAAAAACTGGGGACTATCCAAAGAGGATGACCCCAGATCACTATAAACAAGGTCCTTAGTGCTCTCTGAGCTTCGTTGGTTTTTTTTTGCAGACATTTCATTGCCCAACTAGGTAACATAATCATTGCACGTACAGGAGCAAATCCCACACTCACTAGCACTGATGAGGTTAGTAAATTGAGTAATAACAATAGACTTAGATTTATAATGAAACATCTGCAAGAAAACAACCAAATTCAGAGAGCACCAAGAACGCCAAAGTTCAAACCTGAACTACAAATATTTTCTTCTATTGGTAACAGTATAAAGTCTTCAGAGTGATTTATAGCCTGCTCCAAATGCCATCTATGGATTTCCAGCAGATAGTGATGAATGAGAATCAGGAGAGCTGAACTCTCTTTAGTTAAGGATTATTTCACTCAATGATCTACTACTTTGGTTTGTTTTTCATTAGCTACCTAATGAAATTTTACAATTGTACAAATAATGATTTTACTAATCTGAGAACAATTTATTTTTATTGCGATTTTATTTATCTCATTTTTATCTATTTTCCTGCAACATGATTATATTCCTAATATAAACAGCTTTGTTTCAATTGGATTATCTGGTCAAACTTTTAGACTTTTTTCTTTTTATGAACTTTGTGAGGTTTTTTTTATAGCCACACGAGGGGGCTCCAAGATAAGGAATAACTATTTAGGGGTTTTCCATTTTGGAAATTAAACTTAAATTAAGATAGGCAGACAGAGTTTGGGCTTTATTATAAACAACAATATTTTTAAAAACTTTTATAAACTGAATGCTTAGAACTAAGCTGTAGCCTTCTTTTAAGGGCTTTCATTATATCTTTTTTCTTACACTATTATCTGGAATTTATATATTGTATCTATATCATCAGAAAAGGCTCTTCTCTTGGACCTCGCCAGCCGAAATTCTGTGGCCAATGGGATCCACAATAGACCCTTTCCACTGGAATGAGTGGTGCGATTAATACTACTGAGGTAAATTCCTCAGATACTCTGAACCTATGCAATAAAGGCCTTTGAAAATTATAGCTTTGTTTCTTGGGCAGTATCTCTTCCCCCCTTTCCCCAAGATTATCCATGCATTTCATTAGAAAAGGTTTTCTCTTCCCAGGTCAGGAAAGAGACATCACACACACAAAAAACCATCAGAACTCTGTTGACACAGGATATAATACTAGAACCTTAAAGCCTTGCGGGAACTTCACCACTTGAGACTTTCAAGAAGAGATTGGACTGCCATTTGTCAGAAATGGTGTAGGGTCTCCTGCTTGGGTGGGCGGGATTTTTTCTTCTCTTTATACTAAAGAGAATCAAGACAGGGTAATCTTGAGTGTTTTTCTCACCCTCTCAGCCTGTCTACCTGGACTAAGTAGATATTTACAAAGTAGTCATGGATTGCCTTCTTCAAGACTATCTCTGTCCTGGACAGCTTTTGTACACACCACTGATGATGCAAATTGAATACTTGAGCCATTAGAAGAAACAAATGAAGACAAGGAACACAGAGAAGACAGACAGAACTACTATCTCTTCATAAATGGACTTCATAATTAACATCACGTGTCAATTAAGAAGTCAAATTAAGAAGTTCTCAGCTGATCCTAATGGTTCAGCAGCCCATTTAAAAGGGGGAAAATGAAGTAATAAAGTTTAAAAATACAGTTATTGTATGTCTTTAAGAGATAGAGATGAAAATAAGAGAATGTTAACCTGTTGGGATGTAAGTGATCAAGCAAAAGATAAACACATTTCAATATAAGGAAGTATAAAATGATCCACAATGGAGCAAATTATCCTAACTTAACATAAAAAAATATTTAGGAAGGCCTTCAATGCACTTCCTTGTAATTCTAAAGCTGTCATAGTTTTTGATTGGCAGCATCCATCCAGGCACAACCAGAATGAAATATGTACGTCCTTATTTGTGTGAAAAAGCCAACTAATGTTTAATCACAGCAAGTAGCTTATGAGTGCAAGGATGGCCAATAAATAAACAAACCAAGAATGCACAGAGCTAGCAGAGAAGGAATTTAAATGAATCTTTTCCTGCTAAATTACATTGGCATTTTAAATATGTTTATTTCTAAAAGGGTTTTTTAAATACAAATCTGTAAGACAAATTCCTTGTGTGTTTAATCAAACTAGACCAAATAAAGTTATTCTATTCTATTCTATTTTCTATTCTATTCTATTCTATTCTATTCTATTCTATTCATGGATTTAATTATTAAAAGTTAATTTTTAATAGCTGAAATGTCATGAAATCAGTAAATAGCATAAGATTCTCAGAATTAGGAGGCTACCATTAGTCTGTGGTGATAGGCGATCTCCAGCAACTAGAGCCACTTAAGTACTTCTATGACATTTAATTTCATTTTTGCCTACATCAATGATCACCTGCAGTATTTTGTGGATCATCAGTGTCCCTTGGAGATAGTACAGGAGCCATCAAGGTAAAATTATCCTGCCAGTGAGATGGGTAGGCTCCAAATTTAATAAGTATAATAAACAAATAAAAAGTAAATGTGTGATTTTTGTCTACTTCTCCAAGGACTGATGAGCTGTAGAGGCATGAGAAAAGCTGAATCCATAGCTGTATACCTAATAATGTTCAGTGTTAGAATAACACTGAAAATAAAAGCAGTTTTACCAAAAATATGTTTTCAAGATCAACCTGCCTTCCATTGAGGACCTATACGGCACAAGTCAAAAAGAGGGCTGTGAAAATATTTACAGACCCCTCACATCCTGGACATAAACTGCTTCAACTCCTACCCTCAAAACGACGCCATAGAGCACTGCACACCAGAACAACTAGACACAAGAACAGTTTTTTCCCAAACGCCATCACTCTGCTACACAAATAATTCCCTCAACACTGTCAAACTATTCACTAAGTCTGCACTATTATTAATCTTCTCATCGTTCCCATCACCCATCTCCTCCCACTTATGACTGTATGACTGAAACCTTGTTGCTGGTATCCTTACAATTTATATTGACTGTTTCCTAATATGATTTGATTGCTTATTTGTACCCTATGACTATAATTAAGTGTAAGATTCTTGATGAATGTATCTTTTCTTTTATGTACACTGAGAGCACCAAGACAAATTCCTTGTGTGTCCAATCACACTTGGCCAATAAAGAATTCTATTCTATTCTATAATCTATTTCTGTTTATCCCTCTATCTACAAGCTACTGATCAAACCAGCAGGAAGACACACAAGGTGTGAGACTTCAGTTTTCACCTGAATGTCATTTAATAATTCTGTCTCTCTCTGTACCTTATACAAAGGACGCCGAACATCAATGGGACAATTCTGTATAACTTCATCCACCACACTTGAAATAGAGTCCACAAAATCTGGATTGGCAAACTAAAAATAAATAGGAGAGACAGATAATCAATTAATGCAGATATAGGAGGTCCTGGGATTATGACAATTGGTTTAAACTTATAATAGCGGAAGTTATAACAGGTGTAAAAAGTATACAGGTAATTCTCAAATTACAATCATTGGTTTAACGACCATTCGAAGTTATGCCGCAGCTGAAAAAAGTAACTTATGACTGGTCCTTGCAATTACGACCGTCACAGTATCCTCATAGTCATGTGATCAAAATTCTGGCTCTTGGCAATGGCCATGTATGTACAATGGCTGCAGCATCCTAGTGTCATATGATTGCCATTTGTGACCTTGCCAGGGAGTTGATGGAGAACTCATCAAATTTGCACACGACACTAAGGTAGCAGGAATAGCCAACACTCCAGAAGATAGGCTTAAGATACAGACTTGAACATTGGGTGCTATCCAACAAAATGAAATTCAGTAGTGAAAAAACTAAGGTTCTACACTTAGGCAAGAAAAACAAAATGTAACGTACCACAGTATATATGGTACCTTGTCAATAGTAGTAACTGTGAGAGGGATCTTAGAGTCCTAGTGGACAATCACTTAAATTTGAGCCAGCAGTATGCAGCAACTGCCAAAAAAGCCAACACAATTCTAAGCTGCATAAACAGAGGGATAGAATCAAAATCACGTGAAGTGTCAATACCACTTTATAATGTCTTGGTAAGGCCACACTTGGAATACTGCATGCAATTTTGGTCACGGTGATGTAAAAAAGATGTTGAGACTCTAGAAAGAGTGCAGAGAAGAGCAACAAAGATTATTAAGGGACTCGAGGATAAAACTTATAAAGAACGGTTGCTAGAACTGGATATGTCTAGTCTTATGAAAGGAAGGACTAGGGGTGACATGATAGCAGTGCTCCAATATCTCAGGGGCTGCCACAAAGAACAGGGAGTCAAACTATTCTCCAAAGCACCTGAGGGTAGAACAAGAAGCAATAAATGGAAATTAAACAAGGAGAGAAGCAACTTAGAACTAAGGAGAAAATATCTGACAGTTAGAACAATTAATCAGTGAAACAACTTGCCTCTAGAAGTTATAAATGCTCTAACACTGGAAGTTTTAAAGAAGAGATTAGATAACCATTTGTCTGAAGTGGTATAGGGTTTCCTGCCTAAGCAGAGGGTTGGACTAGAATACCTCTAAGGTCCCTTCCAACTCTGTTGTTCTGTTCTGTTCTGCTCTGCTCTGCTCTGCTCTGCTCTGCTCTGCTCTGCTCTGCTCTGCTCTGCTCTGTTGTTCTGTTCTGTTCTGTTCTGTTGTTCTGTTTTATTCTTTTCTTTTCTTGAAGGTTTGTTCATTTCTTAATGAAGTAGGATTGTTAATAACAGTTATTTACTGGCAAAGCAAGGCTCACACTTTGTGAATGCAAAATCAGCCCCAGACACTCTCCACTATCCTTCCCTTGCAAGGATGCCCCTTTCTTCCCCCACAGCAGCTGATTTATATGCCTTACGCTTCTGCTTCCCTTGACCCTTCAATCCCAGCTAGTTTTCCACTTTTCCCAGCATAAAAGGCCAGGTTTGGTCATACTACTCGTGGAGCTTAACTGTAGCCATTAACTCTGCTTTTCCAAGAAGAGGTGGGCAAAAGATATGAACACTCTTCTGTCAACAACGGACATCATGTCAAAAACAAAAGAATTAATTTGATGCAGTTCCACAGTACCTAAAGCAGTATTTTTCAATTCTGGGAACTTTAGAATGGGTGGACTTCAACATCCAGAATTCCCCAGCCAGCCTCCCTTCAATTCTGGGAGTTGAAGTCCACACAACTTAAAAGTTATTAAAGGTAAGAATGACTAACCTATTATCAAAAGGAAGGTATGCATTTTCTAACACTATTAGAAAATAATTTGGCCACAAGATGGTGCCTTACCCCCATGAGTATCATTGCCGTTTTTCCTGCCTGCCTGCTTCCTGCCTGCCTTCCTGCTTTCTTACTACCACCCTTGCAACTACTGCTACTACGACTATTACTACTGTGGTACAGCAATCTTGTCTCTTACCTCTGGGTGAAAGAAGACCTCTGGCCCAAGGAATCTTTCATAACCAACGTCTATCGTAAATGTGTTTCTATTGATGGCGTTGATTCCTGTGTATTGCTTAATCCATTTGTGGGGATCAACATCATACTTTGCAAATTCTTTTACTATGTCAGGACATATATAACAGTACTTTTCCTGCAAATAATACAATAAAGAAGGAAAATGCTTTTTGTTTTATTGGGTGAAAAAAGGTGAGATTAAAAATGTAACTTCTTTTAGAAGTGATTCTGCATTACAGCCGCTACAGGGCCTCATCTGGAGATCCCACATTGTACAATGTTGAGGGGGAAATGTTTATTATCAGGATCTGAAAGCCATGAGGAAAGAAAGAAAGAAAGAAAGAAAGAAAGAAAGAAAGAAAGAAAGAAAGAAGGAAGGAAGGAAGGAAGGAAGGAAGGAAGGAAGGAAGGAAGGAAGGAAGGAAGGAAGGAAAGAAAGAAAGAAAGAAAGAAAGAAAGAAAGAAAGAAAGAAAGAAAGAAAGAAAGAAAGAAACTGGTGAGCAATGATGACTTAATAGGGTTGGGCAATATTTTGCATTTCAAGGCAGCCCCTTCAAATTGCTGTTGTTCTTTTCCTAAAATCACATGGCTGTTGTGTCATGCAGGATCTGCTGAATAGGCAAAAGAAGAAATAAAGCACTTAAGTCCAGAACACCCACATAACATTCGGAAACGGATCAGGCAAATTCCTTCCTCCCTCATTCATTGAATTTTAGGGAGGGCTTACAGTTCAATCAGACTTGCAAGATTCTGATATTATATCTAATCTCAATAAAAGTAATTTTATTCCCCATGGAGTTGATTTCCCAGTCAAGTCCATCTAGTGAGGCCAACATTTACGTTCATTTCCCAATGTGCTGGGAGTTGAACTCCAACCATTTAAAAATATTTTTTTATTATTATTATTTATATCCCACCTTTACCATTTTTATAAATAATTCAAGGTGGCAAAGATACCTAATATTCCTCCCTCCTCTTATATTCCCCACAACAACCCTGTGAGGTGGGTTGGGCTAAGAGAGACTGACTGGCCCAAAGTCCCTCAGTCAGCTTTTCATGGCTAAGGCAGGACGAGAATTCACAGTCTTATGGTGATTGGCAAAAAGATACCCAACCAGCTTTCATGCCTAGGCCAGGACTAGGACTGAGAGACTCCAGGTTTCTAGACTTAACTGTTAGAAACACTAAGCCAGGAATGTCAAACTGGCAGCTCGTGGGCCGGATTCATCACACACAGGCCATGCCCACCCCCGCTCTGCAAAGGCAAAAAACGTTGTGATACATCACGTGACATCACGTGACACGAATGAGTTTGACAGTGGTGGGATTCCAAATCTTTTCCTATCGGTGAGAGAGTGCTTTGTGGGAATCTGCAGCACTCAAAGACTGCCCTCGGTGTCAGCGCTGGTGAGCTGAGCTGTCGTTTAGCTCAGCCAAGGCGTGGCAATCTGCTCTGCTGCACAAATCAACTGAGCTAAAAAACAAGGGAATCTAGGACAGGGAACAGCAGAGGCAGGAAGGTGGGGCCAGCCAGAGGTGACATTTGTCGGTTCTCCAAACTACTCAAAATTTCCGCTACCAGTTCGCCTGAACCAGTACGAACCGGCTGAATATCACCTCTGGAGTTTGACACCCGTGCACTAAGCACTTCCTTGTTCCCAAAGGTGGCCTTCACAAAAGATCCCAGTTCCTAAATAAGCTACTCCAAATATTTTGGAAGTGTTGTAATCAGTAGTAAGTTGCTCCCAGTTCAGCCCGGTTCGGGCGATCCGGTAGTGGTGATAAAGTGATGTCAGTGAACCGGTTCTCTATGACTGTGAGCTGGGCCCCCCCCCCCCCCCCCCCGTTATACCTATGGTTTTTAGCTATAGGTAAAACGTCGGTTTCAGTCAAGCTGATAGGCGCAGCAGAGTGGATTGCTGCACCTCAGCTGGGCAGAAATCTAATGCGTTTGCACAGAGCGCAAATTTGCGGTGATCGTGTGCAAAGAGAACCGGTGCTAATACCGGTTGGAACCCAGCACTGATTGTAACTAATTATTGGAGCACTTCCTGTAAAAAACAATCTGTTTTGAGACTGGAGCAACTTATTCTGGGATTAAGGTATTCTGTGATAGAACATTTTACAACTCTCTTGTACCGTCATCTTAAAATGAATGGGATATCCAGAAACCATGGAGAGCACAATTTACATTTTACTGATTCCCCCACAATCTGTTCAATATTTCTAGAGAATTTAGTGAAATAGGAAGTATTTACCTTTATAGCTTTTGCTGTTTCCAGAGATTGCTCCGGAGGAATTCCCATCTCTCTTTCCCTTAGGAGTTGCTGAATAAAATACGTGATGTCTCTTCCTGCAATGGGGATGTGCTTGATGCAGCTACCAATCACGTAACCTTCTGCCTTCCGAAGTGGGGAAAAGTTACTTAGCTTTAGACCTCCAAAAGTAACCAGTTCAGATTTTGGGGCTGAGTGCATTCTACTTTTCAATCAGTTATTATAATCCTTGACTTACAGCCACAACTGGGACCAGAATTTCCACTGCTAAGCAAGCATTGATTAATAATTTCCTGGTTGTTGTTAATTGAATTGTACCTCATTTTATGGCATTTTTGCCATGGTTGTTAAGTCAATCATGCAGCTGTTAAGTGAATCTAGCTTGTCCCATTCACTTTGGGGCAAAGACTTTGGATCTTTGGGTCTTTGGGTGTTAAGTGAATTTCGTTGTATGGGTATACTATGTATACATGTACAATGACAATAAAGTTATTTATTTATTTTTATTTATTTTGCTTGTTGGAAGCTGGCTGGGAAAGTTGCCAATGGTGATCATGTGACCTCAGGACATGGCAACTATAGAAAACACAGGCCCATTGCCAAGCGCCCAAATTTTGATCAGTTGACCAAGGGGATGCTATAACATTTGTAAGGACGAGCACAGGCTGTAAGTCACTTTTTTCAACACTCTTGTAGCTTCAAATGGTCACTAAATGAATGGTTATATGTCAAGGACTGTAACTTGACTTTTAGCTTTTCAAAGTGTATCCTCTCCCCTACAAAATGAGCTAGCCTGGAAACACAGTAACTGAACTTATGACATAATCAACCTATGCTGGGTCTAAAAAAACCTACTTAGTCCTCAATATATGACCATAAGGGAACCATTAAGGGAACCTACCGGGGTGAAATGCTCCCGGTTCGGACCAAATTGCCTAATCCGGTAGCAATGGCGGTGGGTGGTTCGGAGAACCGGTAGCAAAAATCCCTGCGCCCCCCCGCCCCCACCATGCTCAGCTGAGTCGCACGATCATCAGAGGCTTTTTTTTTTACTTTTAAAAGCATTTTTTCTACAACC
>WNWU01001736.1:0-10914 GCA_012654045.1 Ptyas mucosa | reverse complement strand
AAAAAAAAGGGGGGGGAAAGCCCCTTGCAATTTGTAATTTATATTGCTGCTTCAATTATTACAGTTGTTTCCTTCCTTGATTAATCCACTTTTCAAAATAGAGTTTTACATTTCAAACAGGGACTTCATCAATAATTACTTTTAAGTTTCACTTTTTCACGCCCCTTTGAAACTCAAACGCCATCTTGCTTTCTCTTTCTCCCCATAAAAAATATTTTTTTAGGAGAAGGCAAATCCTTGGAGTTAAGAAAAAAAAATACTTGCTGTTTTATTCCTGCTGTTTATGCTCTGCCAGCTCGAATCAAAGATGTTTATTTAAAGTTGGTTGCTGGGATGGCTGCGACATCTAGCTCTGCAATTAGCAGAGATGTCCAGGGTCCGGAGTACTGACAGGCTTAACGGGGAGCTCTCATCTTCGAGCACCAGACTATGGACAAAATCTGGTGCTCTTAGGGAGCTCTACCCCACCCGTCTACTCACCTCCCCCCCGTTTACCAGGGGGAAAGTTTCCAAACTGCAAGACAGCTGATTGTTGCTGTCTTGCAGTTCTACGGACTCCTGGCTTGGAGCTTCATAAAGAAGCCTCCAGCGATGCTGGCAGTCCCCACCGGAAGCCCCAAATAGTTAAGTTTTGAAAACAGGATTTCCTCGCCCTACTTATCCATCCATCATCCATTAAATTATCCATCATTCATTAGCTAGAATAATAACTGGTTCAAATGAAAACATGATAAAATTTTACTTGGTGCTCTCAGATCTAAATAGACCTTTGCATCATGATTTGGTTTTTTTGTTAGGGTAACATAAGGTTAATGAATTTGCTTCTGATCAATCATCTTCTTATTTGACCAGTAGAAATATTTTATTGATAAAGGCATGAGTTGCAAAGTTTCTATTGTTGATTATTGTTGTACATGTAGTTTGTAAAGGAGCTAGTTGTTCATTCCAATACAAAATGGTTTGGGGGAATAGAAGATTAAAAAAAAATCTTATGCAGTTTTTTGCCTAAACAGTGATCAGACATTTTCGTTGGTGCTTTTAAAATATTACTACAGTGTGCTTTCCAGGAAAGTAGAGAAATGTCAGCTGGAGTAACCCAGTGGCAATCAACCAAATAAGCTGTCTAAATAAAGAGAAAGAAATCTTGGAGATGTAAGTTTTGAATGGCATTTGAAAATATTAAATAAAAATGTTTTATGCTTCTGAGAAAGCTCACTTCTCAATCTGTCTAAATAATAATTATCTGTGTGATATGTTTTTATGTACAGCACAAACCAGCAAATATAAACAGTTTTCAAGGATGAAAGTCTATCCTGAAGAGCCATTTTCTATATCTATGTGGATATAATACACAGAAATAAAATTTCCTATATTATTGGTTCAAGGAAATGGAAGAATTCAGTTCTAATAGCAAAGATATGGTCAGAGGCTGATTATGGAATGGATTTCAAGATACTGAAATCCTAGTTCCACGTCAAACTAAATTAGAAAAATAAAGCAACCAGTTAGTCTTGAGCATATATCCACCATTTTCAAGGAGAATATCAGGAACAATTGTGAAATCCTGAACTTCAATAATAGAGAATCAGAGGACTGTGGAATGAAATCAAAGATGTTATAAAATGAATTTCAGAAAAGACACCAGCACAGATCAAAAAAAAAGAGAAGAAAGCAAACTAGTTATTAGAATAGAGTTGGAAAGGATATTTATCTAAGGCATCCTATGCCAAGCATAATGCAGTAACTAGTCCAATGTCATAATTCTGATCATTTTCAGGTAGATGGGAAGAAAATTCTATGAAACTATACACAAAAGAGTTACAGAGGAAATAACATAATTATAAGAATAATGTCCTTTCATAAGCTTTTCTTCTATTTTTCTAAATGAAAAAAGACATCTTAAAATAGTAGAATAGAATAGAATAGAATAGAATAGAATAGAATAGAATAGAATAGAATAGAATAGAATAGAATAGAATAGGAATGGACCTTAGAGGTCTTCTAGTCCAGTCCCCTGCTCAAGCAGGAGAACCTATACTATTTCAGAAAAGTGACTGTCCAGTCTCTTCTTAAAACCTTCCAGTGATGGAAAGCCCACGATTTCTGAAGGCAAGCTGTTCCACTGGTTAATTGTCCTTACTGTTAGTTTCTCCTTAATTCCTGGTTGCTTCTCTCTTTGATCAGTTTCCTACCATTATGTCTTCTCCTGCTCTCTGGTGCTTTGGAGAATAATTTGACTCCCTTTTCTTTGTGGCAGCCCCTCAAATACTGACATACTGCTATCATGTCACCCCTAATTCTTCGTTTCTTTAAACTAGCCAGACCCAAAACCTGTAGTCATTCTTCATATGGTTTAGTCTCCAGTCCTTTGATCATCTTAGTGGGATAGATAGCATCACCATCAGATGGATTTGTAACTGACTGACAAACTGTACTCAACAAGTAGTCATTAATGGTACTACATCTATATGGAGGGAAGTAAATAGTGGGCTACCACAATTTTCTGTCTTGGCCCAGTATTCTTAAATATCTTCAGAAACAACTTAAATGAGGGAATAGAAGGGGAATTTATCAAATTTGTGGATGATACTAAATTGGCAGGAATAGCCAACACCCTAGATGATAGGCTCAAGATCCAGATGGAACTTGACAGACTTGGGCCCTATCTAACAAAATGAAATTCAATATTTATTTATTTTATTTATTTATTAGTTTGTCAAACATGTACAAGATAGCAGGTGTAAATATGAACATGGACATGAACTAAGGAAATGAATACAGATATATCAGGACAGTAGAACAGGAACGGTAGGCACGCTGATGCACTTATGCATGCCCCCTTTATGGACCTCTTAGGAATGGGGTGAGGTCCATGGTAGACAGTTTAAGGTTGAAGCTGTGAGGGTTTGAGGCAGGGGTGAAATTCAGCAGGTTCTGACAGGTTCTGGAGAACTGGTAGCAGAAATTTTGAATAGTTCGGAGAACCAGCAAATACCACATCTGGCTGACCCCAGAGTGGGGTGGGGATTGAGATTTGCAATATCCTTTCCCAAGGAGTGGGGAGGGAATGGGGATTTTGCAGTATCCTTCCCCTGCCATGCCCATCAAGCCATGTCCACCAAGCCATGCCACACCCACCAAGCCATGCCCACAGAACCAGTAGTAAAAAAAATTTAATTCCACCACTGGACGATGTAACAACGGAGTCGGGTAGAGCATTCCAGGTGTTGACTAGTCTGTTGCTGAAGTCGTATTTTCTGCAATCGAGTTTGGAGCTGTTTACCTTGAGTTCGTATCAATTGTTTGCCCATGTATTATTGTGATTGAAGTTGAAGAAGTCATTGACAGGTAAGACACTGTAGCAGACAGTTTTGTGTACTATGCTTAGATCAGACTGCAGGCAGCACAATTCCAGATTGTCCAAGCCCAAAATTTCAAGCCTGATGGCATAAGGGATTCTATTGTGAGTAGAGGAGTGGAGTACTCTTCTCATGAAATACCTCTGGACCAGCTCAATTGTATTAATGTCCGATATACAGTGTGGATTCCAGGCAGACGAGCTGTATTTGAGAACTGGCAAAGGTTTTCCATGCCCTAGTTAGCAGTACAATGTTACTGGAGAAGAAGCTTCACAAGATTAGGTTGACAATTCTTAGTGTCTTTTTGGCAATGCTGTTACAGTGAATTCTGGGGCTTAGATCATTTGAAATGAGTACTCCTAGGTCCTTGACTGAGTGAGGGCTGTCTACCCAACTTGTATTTGGTGCTCTGATTTTTATTGCCAATGTGTAGGACAGAGCATTTATTAGTTGAGATTTGGAGTTGCCAAATGCGTGACCATTCTGACATATGGTCAAGGTTGCTTTGTAGGGCAACAGCATTGTCAGTGGTTTTAAATAATTTTACATCATCAGTGAAGAGGATGCAGCTGCTTTTAATATAATCACATAGATCATTGATGTAAAGCAGAAAGAGTGTGGGTCCTAGAATGCTGCCTCGGGGAACACTGCTGTTAACTGGTGCTGGATTTGATAGGACCTTCCCTATTTTGTTTCCTGTTTCATAGGAACATGGCTATCCATTTGTGCAGAGATTCAGAAATGCCATAAGAACTTAGTTTTAACAGTAGTTTGTCATGCACCACTGAATCAAAGGCTTTGCAAAAGACTATGTAGATTGTGTCTATTGCTTTACCCTGGTCAAGCTGTGTGGTCCAAATGTTTCTCGAGTGTAGGAGTTGCAGATTACAGAACAAATTTTTCCTGAAACCAAACTGCCTGTTAGAAAGCAGGTTATTTGTCTCTAAGTGGAGGGTGATGGATTGGTTTATAATTGATTCCGTGACTTTACAGGTGATGCAACACAATGAGATTGATCTGTAATTTTCTACTAAACTAGGGTTTCCCCTAGTCTAGTAGATAGGTATGACCTTGGCTAATGAGCATAGGTCGGGCAAGGAGTTGGTTCTGAAAGATACCTCATAGATTGTGCATAGAGGTTCAACTATGGCAAGCTTTTTAAAGAAGTAGGCACATAATCCATCAGGGCCAATAGATAGATATGGCTTTAGCTTACATAGTGTCATTTCAACGTTATCTACTGTAAAGTCAATATGTAGTAAATTGTTACAATTAGTTATGGTATGACTAGGAAATGTGGGGCAGCAGCCATTGCTGTGGACAAAGACTGAACTGAAGAACGTATTGAAGAGGTTGGCCTTAACAGCTTCATTGTTATAGTCTTCCCCGTTAGGCCCTTTTAGGGGTTTTTGAGTCTTTAAGTTTGGCATTTACAAAATTATAGAAGGCTCAGGTGGATTTCGAGTATAACAGCTCTTCCTCCTGTTTGCAATGGTGATTGGTACATTCTGCCTTTATCTGGTGGCATAGGCCTTTATAACTGTTTTTAAATTTAGCTATGTAGCCAGTTTTGTTTTCTCGCCAATATATTTTTTCTTGGATTGTAGCTTTTTTTATTGTTATGGGTAATTTGTGTATGTTTATTTGTTTGTTTGTTTGTTTGCTTTAGGGGTTATTATTGGTACGTATAGGTTAATGACTCTATTGACTTCAAGCAAAAAAGTATTATAATGGTCTTTTGCAGTATTACAACCTGTGAACAGAAGGTGCCAATCAAGAGATACGAGGTTGGCAGCTATGAGATCATAGTTTGCTTTTTTAAAGTTATAATTTGGAGTCCCATCATTATGACCCTCTTTGCAAGGACACAAATTGAGACAAAAATAAATCATCTGTAGTCAGTGTTGGAAAAAGGTTCTTTAAGTTGTAGGCCATAAATTGAGCTTAGACTGTTGCAGAAGATGAGGTCTAAGCAGTTGTTGAGCCTAATGTTGTTTGTTACCGACTGATCCAGCCCCAGAGTTGTAACAGCATTGTACAGGGTTGCATGTATAAGTTCAGTACTACATTCATTTAGGGTCCAATTAATAAAAGGTAAATTGAGGTCACCAAGAAAGATAAGGAGGTGCAGGCAGGAAGCTGCCCACATTAGTAGTGCAGTTAGCTTGTTCATATGACCAAGGTCATAATCAGGGGCTCTGTAACATAGCAAAAAATGAACTGTGGTATTTAGGGACAGTTTGCAGACAATGGTCTCAGGGAGAGCAAGCTCCTGTGTAACCTTAATCTTTTTCAGATCTAGACAGTGGTGGGATTCAGCCAGTTCGCATCACTTTGGGAGAACCGGTTGTTAACTTTCTGAGCAGTTTGATGAACTGGTTGTTGGAAGAAATCATTAGGGCAGAGAACTGGTTGTTAAATTATTTGAATCTCACCATTGGATCTAGGGACTTTTTACAGAAGATAGCAACACCACCCCCTCTATGGTTTTCACAATCTGACTGGAAAACGTGATAGTCACTTACTGTGGTAATGGAGTCTGGAAAGGATACATTCAACCATGTCACAGTCTGGAAAGGATACATTCAACCACGTCACAGACAAAAATACGGTTGAATAGGGCCGCATTTAGTAGCAGGAGGAATTCAGGCATTTGTTTGCAAGGGTTCTTGCATTAAGTAGCTTGCATTTAAGGTCTGTAGGGGTGGACCTGGAGGAAGTTGGGGGTATGCATTCCTAGTTTTGGTTGTTGAGGAGGCAGCTGTTGGGCTGCAGGCTGCTGATCTTGCATTTGATGCAGTCAGCATAATAGTCTACGTACAGGTTAGTTTCTCCTTGGTCCTGGAGTCTTTTGAGCTCTCAGTGGAGCTCGTGGGTGAGGGCACATTGTAGTATGGATAGGTCAGGCTGTGAATGAAGTTTCTTATGGTTCATGCAGCTTTTGGCGAGTGAGTTTATTGTGGAGATGAATTTGCGTTTTCTGGTTTCACTCTTGCAAATGACTCTGCATAAGCATGGGGCCACCAAGCCATCACTGTTCTTGAACTCAGGGCCATCGTGGGAAATGTCAATGATTTCATCGGGAGAGATGGTTGATGCCTGGAAGTTGTTGATGGTGTTGCGAACCTTTGTGATGTAATCAGATTCATTGGTGTCTGCTAGTCCAAATAAGGTACTGTTGGGACACTTCTGTTTGCATTCAATCACATCTTTGATAAGGATGGAGATGTTACTCATAGGGTTAGTGGTTTCCTGTGGCTGGGGTAGTTGGGTTGGGATAGGATTTGGGATGGTGTAGCTTCGCTTTTCTGTATTTTTTTTTTCCGAGGGATGCTAATCGCACTTCTATGGTGTCAACACATTCAAGTAGAACAATAAATTTGTCCAGTCTGGGCTTGCATGATGGGCAGAATAGTGGAAACGCAAACTGGGAGATTTTAAGTGAAGCTGATTGTAGGAACTGGGCTACGCCTTTGGTTAACCCCAAGCACTTGTGGTGAGCATAAGTGTCGCATAGGGAGCATTTCATGGTACTTTCATCCTCCTCGAAAGCTTCTGTACAGATGAAGCACATGCAGGGGTCATATGGGTTGTCAGTAGTGATATCCTTCTTTTTGGGTGGGGGTTTGGCAGTAGGGTGTTTGCCTGGCATGCTAGGTTTGCACTGTGTTTCTTGCCGGTTTAATTTTGCAGAGTGCACCTCTTGTTTGTTGGATTTCACTGGGTGGCCAGATGGTTGAGTTCCCTTCTTCCCAGATCGTCCCACATGCTTGTGTGCGCATGCAGCCTGTGGGAGCTTCACCTTCCACTAGCATGTCTTATTGGTCTTTGGGAGACTGACCTCCCTTCATTGAGACTAGCCCAGCTTGCTCCCTGCTCTTCTCAGCTTTGCTGCTTTACAGTAGTTGTTGGATAGTCTAGCCACATTTTATTTTATTTTATTTTTATTTTTAATTTTATTTATTTATTGTTTTCTTTTGTTTTGGGTTTTTTTTTAAGTTGTAGGGATTCTCCGGCTTGCTCTGGCTTCCTTTATTAAATGTTTCCTGTAGGGATCAATAATCTGTCTGTCAGCTTCAGAAATAGACCTCTCTGTTTGGGTGTCTCCAGCTGGCTCAGCTTTAGTAGGTATATGTCTCCAGTGGGGATTGTTGGCTGGCTCTTTCCAGTGCCTTTCCCACAGATCTTCCTGCACCTTTTGCTCCTGTGGGGATTGCCTCCAGTGAGGATTGCTGGCACCGGTCACCTGGGTCTTTTTGCACCTTTCTCTCTGGTGGGAATTGCCTTTTTCACCATTCGCCCAGGTCTGGGGGACCTCATCAGCTGGCTCCGGCTTTCCTGGGTTTATGCCTCTGGTGGGGATTGTTTGTTGTTTGCTACCTAGGTACTTGCTTCCGGTAGTGATTTGATCAAGGGGTTGCTCGGGTTCACCAGTATCTTGCTGATTTTTGGTCTTTGGGTCTCTGGATCCATGTGGGCAGTTGGAGACTCAGCTGGGAGTCTGGTTTCACTGGTCCTAGACCTTTGGCTGTTATTTTATGAGTTCTTAGGACCTGGTCTAAGTTTATTTTCTTTGTTTTGCTACTTCTATTCCTATCTCTATTTTAGATTTTATATTTTTTCTCTACTACTGGTTTCTAGCGATGTGACTAGGCATCTGCCTTAGTTGCCATCTTGCCGGAAATTTATAAATATAGAAAAGTAAAATCTTACACTTAGGCAAGAAAAACCAAAAGTATATATATAGACTGGGTGAAACCAGGCTTAATAGCAGTAACTGTGAGCAGGATCTTGGAGTCTTAGTGAGCAACCAATTAAATATGAGCCAAGAGTGTGTGGTGGCACCCAAAAAAGCCAATGCAATCCTAAATTGCATTAACAGAGGAATACAATCAAAAGTAAGTGAGGTACTAATACCATTCTGTAAAGCTTTAGTAAGACCACACCTAGAATACTGCATCCAGTTTTGGTCACCACATTATAAAAAAGATGTTGAGACTCTAGAAAGAGTGCAGAAAATGGTTTCAGGAACTGGGCATGGCTAGTCTAGTGAAGAGAAGGACCAGGGGAGACATGATAGCAGTGTTCCAATATTTGAGGGCTGCCACAGAGAGGATGGGATCAAGCTATTTTCCAAGGCACCCGAAGGCCAGACAAGAAATAAGGGATGGAACCTGAACAAGGAGAGATTCAACTTGGAAATAAGGAGAAATTTCCTGACAGTGAGAACAATTAACCAATGGAATAGTTTGCCTTTAGAAGTTGTGGGAGCTTCATCACTGGAAGCTTTCAAGAAGAGACAGGACTGCCATCTGTCAGAAATGGTGAAGGGTCTCCTGCTTGGGCAGTGGGTTGGACTAGATGACCTACAAGGTCCCTTCCAACTCTGTTAATCTGTAAAAAAAATCCTTGTCTTAGAAATGGAAACAATATGCATAATACTGAAGGATAAAACATATCAATTATTCTAGCATCTTATCTTACATTTAGTACTGCAATTCTCCCTTAATTATTGTCCTTTGTGTTCCTATATCATTATTTTAGATGAGAACTTTATCCGAAAATTCAACAATTTGCTATTAAAGAACATGATTATAATTTCAGCAAATATACTGTCATCAGATTCAAATATTTTAAAGTCCAAGTCCACCATTCATCCCAAATCTTATGTATTTCTGAGGAGACAATAATTGTTGACTGATGAGGAAGAAAGCAGTGCCAAAGCCCAACGAAAAAAAGGCAATTTCTGGTATTGTGGGAATATCCTTATTAATGCAGTAATGTCTTATCTGCATCTATAAAATAGATCAATAGAGTAACTACAATAAGGACTGCTGTTAAAGCCTTAGATCTTAGAACAATTCTAGGATCATGAAACATCAAAGAACACTGCAGTTTTTCAAATTATAAACACTTGTACAGTATTAAAGTTATCATATCTTGGCTTAATAATCTGTATAACTACTATGAGGGAGAAAATGGAATGTCTAAGTATATGTTGATCCAAAAGCATTATGCTATCTTTTCCTCCTTAATACTCTACAAAGGAAAAGACATGTTGATAGCATCACCTGTACCTTTGTAAAATTCTTTGATTGAGGAAATGAAATTGCACTTAAAGGTTACATCTAGAACAGGGCTATCAAACTCCTGGCCCATGGGCTGGCTGCGTCACATGCTGGCCCACCCATGCCCAGTTTAGCAAACGGAAAAGGGTCCCAATATGTCATGTGATGATGACGTGACAGTGTGAGTTTGACATCCCTGGTCTAGAAGCATTCTTTATGCAAAATTTCTCTTCTAGGTACTGTAGAAAGCAATAGCAATTACAACTCAGATTATCAACTCTTTTATAGTAAGGAAACGCATGGTCTCTTCTGTAACTTGTTTACCTAACTCTCCTATGCTTCTTAAATGACAACCTACAGAGAAGCATGAAAGCATTTTCTTTTTGCAGACCTTCCTGTTTAATTTATCTAGTAATTCTATATTAAGTTTCATCATCTTGTAATACTTTAGACATGAAGCACCTGCTAAAAGAGAACTGTGGAATGATATTGCCACATTATAGCATTCCTGTGGAGAGTAATAGACATACTGCAGTGTGGAGAATAATAATGTAAGTGCTTCTGCTTAAAAGGAGAAATTGTATTAATCTGCAACCCAAGCAGTTGCTAAATGCAAGAAAAACCACCTACAAAAACCAACCTAACATTTCTTAAAGATTAAAGTTTTTTACTTGCACTATTGGTTCTTTTTGGTGTTAAAATACAGTAATAAAGCAACAACTCCTAAATGCAACCCTAACAAATTTTGTTGAACCGTCAGGTTTCCTACCCAGTAAGCTACAAATAATTAATTGATTGTAGTTATGCAAAGTATTAAATATTGGACAATGTTTAAGGTATATTCATGGAGAGCTGGTCAGAAAGCACGATATTTAACAGAATCTTGGTGTTTAGAACAATTCAGCTGGAGACTGCCTACAAGGAAGAATAAGCCTTATACGCCTTTATTGCCACATATCTGAAGGTTTGGAAATAGCTTATAAACTGGGTGAATTTTTTCTGCTGTAACCTTTTTTAAACAAAATAATCTTTAATCTTAAAGAAAAATAAAATAAAAATAAAATTCAATTACAAACTAAAAATGCAAACTACAAAGAAAAAAAAGGAAAACAATCTATCGTATTATATTTAGCAATAGTCACTAGTTTACTAATCAATTCACTGTTATAATATGAACAATGCAAGATATTATTGCAAGGTATCATAGAATATTTACCATAGTAATACATATTGCTGCATCTTTTGATTAGTAGCAAATACTGCCTTTCAAAACAGATAAACAAACCATTCACTGACATCTAGAATAAAATCACTACCGTATATACTCGTGTATAAGCCGACCCGCATATAAGCCGACCCCCCCAATTTTACCCCCCAAAACTGGGAAAACTTGTTGACTCACGTATAAGCCGGGGGTGGAAAATGCAGCGGCTACTGGTAAATTTCAAAATAAAAAAAGACTGGTCAAAAGTGCGAGGACCTGTCAG
>WNWU01001728.1:0-10517 GCA_012654045.1 Ptyas mucosa | reverse complement strand
GCCCCAATAATGGGGCGTTTGGCCCAAAGGGCCTCCAGATGGGGGGGATCGGACTCTGGGGCCAGAGCTAGCCCGATCAGACTCCGTCGCCCGCGGAACCGGAAGCGGAAGTCTAGTGGTGCACCACTTTAAGGCGGGACTTGATCGGACCTTACGGCAAGCCTTTGTGTGTTGAGGATTGCCGCACAGATTGACGGCGTGGTTCCAGGCTGCAATGGAGTTGGCCATAGAGTTTCGGGAGTACCAGCCGAGGAAAGATTGGGGCGCACGGGGTCAAAAGCCACTGGATCGTTCCACCAGCTTCCCCCTAGCCACCTATTGTGAAGGCCCAACCCCCAGCTGTACCCGAGCTGACCGCAGCCGTTCGACTGCCACTGACGTGTTTCCGTTGCAGGAAGGCGGGTCACAGAGCAGCAGAGTGCTCTGAAGCAGGCCCCAGGGCGTCTTCGAGGACACCCAGCGTGAAGCGAGGAACCACCAGGAAGAGTCTTAAGAACACCCCGGAGAAGCTACGTGGGGCGGTGTGATGACCCGGGGCATGGCACAAAGGCAACACAGCCAGAGAATAAGTACAAGTCCCTTTATTGGCTCCAAACTTTGCCCCCAACGTCCCTTTTCTCTCTGGTCTGGAGAAAAACTCTTCCACAAACCTGTAAGCAGATCAACTATAAATCCAACAGGGCAAGATAAGGTAATTAATCCGGCGGGGCATGCAAGATAAGAAGTCCAGACTTGCAGTAGCATGGCAGTAAATCAAACGAGTTGGGAGGATGCCAGGAACTCAGATAAAGCAGCGAACTCGAACTCAGCGTTTGTTCCCGACAACCGCCCCTCCCATTTGCCTCCTTTTTAAACTCCAGCTCCAGGTGTATCTTGTGAAGGGAGTTGGGGCCCTCTCCTCCCTCGTAAGCCACGCAACCCACATTGCTCTTTTCTCCGTTCTTCCCTGTGTGCCCTAGGATAAGGAGGGGGTAGGCCTTGGTCTTCATCACATGGTCTCTCCCCTGCTCTGCCCAGCCTGACTTTGCCCTTCCTCCACAGCCAACGGAGTCACTCTCTCACTCTCTGTCAGCTGTTCCTCTTCCATCTCAGAGTCAGACTCTGACAGGGGCATGACAGGCAGAACAGACAACCCCAGCAACCCCAAGTGGGGAGGTGGCTGGTCCGAGTGAAGGACTAAACACCAGTGAAAGTGAGGATGATGCCTTCATCTTGAATAGCATCAGTGGTATGGTCGACTGTTTGAAAAACAGAAGTATCTTTTAATTTGTTGTTTCATAAATTGCCAGTTTACTTGGTCAAACGCTTTTTGTGCATCCAGAAAGATCAGGGCCACCTGTCTCTCTGGATGCATCTCATAATATTCTAAAACATCCATTACCATCCTTAAATTAGTTTTTATTTGTCTTGTGGGTAAAAAACCATTTTGGTCCTGATGTATTTTGTTATGTAGTATTTTTTTCAGCCTATTAGCAATTATACTCATAAAAATTTTGTAATCGGTGTTCAACAAAGAAATCGGTCTATAGTTTTTTATTAATGTGGCATCTGCCCCCTCTTTCGGTATTCGGGAGATGTACGCTTCTTTCCATGTGTTTGGTAATTTTGCCTCCATCAGGGCTTCATTGTATACTTCTAATAATATTCCGTTTAATAATTCTCCAAATGTTTTATAGAACTCCGTTGGTAGACCATCGGTCCCCGGAGTTTTATTATTTTTCTGTCTTTTCAGCGCTTCTTTTAATTCACCTGCCGTAATCTCCCTGTCTAATAATTCTTTTTCTTCCTCTGTTAATGTTTGTACTCCCTTTCCTTTTAAGTAATGTTCAATTTCCTCTGTTGTTACTATATCCTTCTCATAAAGTTTTTTGTAATATTGGAGTGTTATTGCCTTTTTCTTCTCTATACTTTGTTGGATCCTCCCCTCCTCATCTTGTAATTTCTGAATTGTTCTTTTTTCTCTTTCCTTTCTCAACCTGTATGCCAACCACCTCCCCGGTTTATTTGCGTGTTTGAAATAATTCTGCCTTATATATTTTAGAGTCATTACATATTGCCCTTGTTCTAATATATTTAACTTATGTTTTGCCGCTATCCATTTTACTCTTGTTTGTTCATCTCCTGGTTTTCTTTGCAATTTACTCTCCCAATTTTGAATTTCTTCTTGTAATTTATTATATTCTTTTTCTCTCTCTTTTCTACGTTTTGCATTATATGCTATTGTAAGGCCTCTTACGTACGCCTTGGTTGTGTCCCATAAATTTTGTAGGGAGGTGTGTTGTTTCATATTCTCCTTATAAAACAGTTCTAGTTCCTTTTCCATATATTTCTTATATTCTTTTTCTTTTATTAACTGAGTATTCATTGTCCATCTATTTTTCTTTCTCTGCTGCCCCTTCCACGTCATCATTAATGGGTTGTGATCCGCCCACTCGTTTGGTAGAATTTCCACCGCTTCTATTTCCCTCATTAATATGCTGGATACCCATACCATGTCTAACCTAGACCAGGACTTGTGCGGGTTTGAGTAATATGTAAATTGCTTGGTTTCAGGATTATAGAACCTCCAACTATCTATTATGTTTAACTCTTCCACCATATCTGTAAAAGTTCTGGGTAATACATTTTTCTTATTTTTATTTTGCTGGGTACATTTATAATCTTTTCTCACATCTAAAATAGCATTAAAATCTCCAATCAGACATACATTTTCCATTTTTTGATCCATAATTTTCTCATGCACTTTTCTATAGAATTCTAATTGTTTACTGTTTGGTGCATATATTACTACCAATAATATATTTTTGAAATCAAGTCTTAACTCTATCATCACTATTCTACCTTCAGTATCTATATATCTTATATTGCTTTATAATCTATATCTATTCCTTCCTTTATATATACCACTACTCCTCTTTTTTTTTTCTTCTGCCAAAGATGAATATGCTTTACCTAATTTCTTATTTTGTATATATTTTATGTCTTGTTTTCTTACGTGTACCTCCTGGAGGCACACTATATCCAATTTTTGTTTCAGAATTTTTTTGAAAATTTGGTGTCGTTTGGATGGTGAGTTGAGTCCGTTTACATTCACTGACAAAATTTTTAGAGTTCTTTCCATTTCTTACTGACTTTCCTGTTGTTGTTTCTTCTTTGTTTCTTCTTGTTCTTTTTTTTGGCCTCTTGTTTGCACTCCTCCTTCCTCCTGAGGGTCTCCTTCTTTTTCTTTTCCTCCTTGTGGTGGAGTTCTTTCACGTACCCGTCTCTGCTTTCCTTTTATATTCCTTCCTCCTTCTTCTTTACTATCACTTGTTACCTCATTTCCTGTCATTTGATCATATAATTCCCTCGCTTTGTTCTGCGAATCCACCTTTATTTTCCTTCCCTGCCACGTTACTAACATCCCTTCCGGCGTTGTCCATCTAAATGGTATATATCTTCTATTTAGCAGCGTGGCCAGGAACCAGTACTCTTTTCGCAAGTCTCTTATTCTTTTAGGGATTTGTTTCAAAGTTATTATTTCTTTATTCCTATAGTACATAGGTTCGTCCTTCGTTATTTTGTATACAATATCCCTCACCTTTCTTCTTACAAATCTTATATGTACCTCCTGAGGGAGTTTGTGTTGCCGGGCGTAATTTGTGTGAACCCGGTACACTTCATCTAATTCATAAGTATGAATTTTGGCGAGAAATTTACAAAAATGATAACATCAATATACCAGGACCAAAAAGCATGTATTTTGGTAAACGGGGACCCAACGAAATTTTTTGGAATAAATAAAGGAGTAAGGCAGGGATGCCCACTATCGCCCCTACTTTTTATCTTAACGTTGGAAAATTTGTTAATTAGAATTAGGGCAAATAAAGAAATACAAGGATTAAAGATTAAGAGAGAAGATTACAAGGTCCAAGCCTTTGCGGACGATCTTGTTTTCTTCATAGAAGATCCAATAGAAACAACCCCCAAATTAATAAAAGAAATTGAAACTTTTGGAAAAGTAGCAGGCCTAAAAATTAATAAAGAAAAAACGAACATGATAATAAAAAATATGACAACAAAACAAGTAGAGAAATTAGTAAAAGATTCAGGATTACAGGCAGTCAAAAAAGTCAAATACTTAGGGATAAATCTGACAGCTAGAACAGTAACAATAAAACAGGATAATTATGAACCTTTAGTCCAGAAAATAAAAGAGGATTTGGATACATGGGGGAAATTAAGACTATCCTTACTGGAGAGGATAGCAGTGATAAAATCAAATATACTTCCAAGACTCCTTTATTTATTCCAAACGATACCAATAAAATTAGACAAAAAATTCTTTGATAATTTGGATAAAATAACAACAGATTTTGTGTGGGAAGGGAAAAAATCAAGAATAAAATTGAACATATTACAAGACAACAGAATTAGAGGCGGATTTGGTTTCCCGGCATGGCAAAAATATTATAAGGCAGCAAGCTTGTTATGGATTAAGGAATGGATAACCCTGGAGAACCAAAGATTGTTAAATTTGGAAGGACATGATCTAATGAAGGGATGGCATGCTTTTATTTGGAATTCTGGAAATAAAATATATAAACATTTCAACAACCATACTATCAGGAAATCCTTAATCAATACATGGCAACAAATTCAACATAAACATTACATAAAAATTCCTGGTTGGTTATCAACAATAGAAGCAATTACTCACCCCAATATACTATCAAAACAAAAAATATTAAGATATAGAGAAGTATTGGATATGCAGGGGAAATTAAAAACTAGGGAAGAACTAAAAGAACAAGGAATAGCAATAGACTGGTGGCCCTACTCACAAATAAAAACAAGATATAGGAAGGATCAGGAGGAGGGAGGAATAGACTTAAAACAAAATCGATTAGATAAATTATTAGAATCTAAAGAAGGGAAATTAATTTCGAAAATATATAAATATCTACTCGAATATGATTTGGCAGAAGAATTGGTTAAAGGGCAGATGATAGCGTGGGCGAGGAATATTGGCCACAGTATACAGCTGGAAGAATGGGAAAGAGCGTGGGAAAATAACTACAGCATGACAAAATCGGTGGCCTACAAAGAAAATCATTATAAGATGTGGTATCGATGGCATCTGGCCCCCGCAAGATTAGCAAAAATGTACCCAAACATAAACCCGACATGTTGGAAATGTAAAGAAGCACAAGGAACTTATTATCACGCTTGGTGGCTCTGCCCAGAAATTAAGAAATATTGGAATAAGATAAAAACATGGATAATTGAAATAACAGATTATGAAATTGAATTAGAACCCAAAATTTTTTTATTAGGCATGATTAAAAAGAATATTAGAAACGATATAAAATATTTAATACTCCACATAATTACGGCGGCAAGATTAGCATTAGCACAACTTTGGAAAATAGATCGAATGCCAACTGATCAGGAGTTAATACAAAAAATATATACATGCGCAGAAATGGACAAACTAACTTTAGAGTTACAGGATAAGGAGGACTCAAAATATTATACAACATGGAATAGATGGTATCAATGGATAAACCAGAGAAAGGGAAATGGGTAGAGACGGAATTTAGAAGAAATCAATATAATTAAAAACAGCACTGTCAGAGAAATAGAAAACGAAATATGCCACGATATGTTGGCATATATGTATATATGTATATATAATGGAAATTAGTTAGAAATTGTGTATTGTATATGTAAATTTGTCTCTTGATTAAGAGAAATTTGTATGTTTTAAATGGTTTTATAAATGAATAAAGTTTTGTTTTTAAAATTAAAAAAAAAAAGAAAAACAGAAGTATCCTCTTCCAATTTGGGGCCTCAGGAAGCCACTCCGCAGCACGGAAATCAATCTGCCCCCAGTGACAGTGAAGAAGCTGGTTTAGGGAATTTAGTATAGCACTCTTGGTAATCCAGCGTCAGTGATTAATTCTGTTCATATGGATTCTAAGCACAACCTGATGTGTTTGTAGTGAGCGATGTGATTGCTGTAATTGTAGGGGAGATGCTTTACTGTCTTCCAATGGAACTTCTCTATTAATACCTCTATTAATACCTCCTCCTCTTGATGCCTTATGTGGAGAAGGACTGTTTTTCCGAGTGGGCCGACACTTTTTGGCAGGCTCTTTAACTGTTTCCCTGGGTCTTTGCTCTTTTTCCTCTTCCTTATCCTGAGTATGGGATTTACCCAAGTCTGCTGTATGGACTTTAGTGGGGGTGCCTGTAGCCCGATGTTGTTTTTGCAGAAAAACAGCTATATCTTTTTTCAGTGTCTCTACATCATTTTGAATGGTTATTAGTTGCTCAAATATTGAAACAACCGTTTGTGCTGTAAGAAGGCATTACTTTGCCATAAACTCTGTTGTATTCTCCCACGGTAAGCTCTCCACACTCTGGATTAGTTTGTTGTTAAACTTTTTAGACTTTATCTCGGTCTCCATACAGGCTGTAGCTGGACTCGTTTGTGAAAACAGCTGGCTGTCATTTTGCTCCCCTCCCCCCAGATCAGGAAAATCTAGTATCTGCTGTTTTGTCAAATCTCTTTGCCGGTCCTGTTCTAACCTCTCCAGATTGTTGGAAATGAAGGGAGGGATATTTTTACTTACAAATCTCTTGTCAGCAAAGTGCTCGTCAATTTTTGGTTGTTTTGCATTCTTCATTGGTGGGAGAGATCCCGGGCTGGTGCCATGGCGCTTCTTTCTTTTCCCCATGCCTTATTAGTCCTTATCAGCCAAAACTTTGTCTGTGTTGTGGTCTACTCTGTTATCGTCTCCGAAAAATATTATTTAAATAAAAAGGGTCCAATGGGTATACTAAAAATTGATAAAATAAAATAAAACCAAGAGGAGCTACTGCAAACACGCTCCGGCAGCAGCAGCAGCCCCGCCCCCTACAGGTTCTTGTGGTCCATCCATACCTCAAATGGCAACTCCCCCCTTCCAGTAGGTGTCACCATGTCAACAGGGCCCACCGAACCACGAATGCTTCCTTTTCCCATATGGGCCAGTTGCATTCGGTTTCAGTCAGCTTTCACGACGTATAAGCACACTGTCTAGCCTCCTTTCAAATCTTTCCTGTCAGAGTTTTCTGTGAGGAAAGGGCTAAACCCTTAATTGTTAACATGCAAGCTCCCAAAGTTGCTGTCTCTTCCGCATTCTCAACCTTGGAAAAGAGAGAGGAAGAAAGTGGGAGTAAGCCAGCCTTGTCCAGCGAAGATGTACTTAACAGCACAGAAATCGGTCTCATTAATGCTTTTGGCGCTCTCCCAAGGAAAGAACAAGATAACATTCTATTCAAACTAGAAAATTTAAAGAAATCCTTATTGGACATAATTGACACAGCTGAACCGCTTATTGATCTGGTTTCCCCTATAATTGAGCCTCTTACTTCTCCCCCAGGGGGCAAGGATTTGCAAGAATATGAGAGCATGGAAAACAGAAGCCAAGATACACAGGGGCCATTAGAGGCCCCAGTAGAGAAGGAGATTTTAGCATCCTTATGTGATTAACCTATGATACCTTTAGCACCACATCAAGAAATCGAGAGAGGACCCATGTCAGTGTCATCAGCTCAAAGCCAAATGGAGCACGACCGAATAACCCCCTGCTCTACACCTAGAGAAGAGGCATCGGAATGGCAAGCCTTGTTAGCTGGTGCTAAATCCTCTTACCCTGAACAATTTTACCAGGAGTCGACACAGAATTTAGATGGGGCACCCCTCCTTTTAGAGAAGGCCAATTTCGGGCATGACAACGTCTCAAGCCATTGCTTCCCTTTGTATAAATCAAATTTCCCGATGAGCTGCAAAAGAGGATCCCCTCTCCATCATAACCTGGAATATAGCAGGTTGGACTGTTCCATCAAAAGACCAACTTTTTTTGACTTTTTTTTGACATTTTCTTCTTACAGGAAACCTGGGCCTCCGCAGAGATACAATTAGATGGTTATCTAATTATAACATTAGTGAATACATCCTTGCAATTTAAATGTGTATCACTGCCATCTTTGCAGCCATGGGTTGTAACTACCTTACTCTTATTTAAACAGGTGGAGATTTTGCTTTTTAATATCTACATTTCCCCACTCAATAAGAATAATTTTATCAACAAGATTTGGGATGACATAGAAGATTTTATCCTGGGCTGCTTAGATAATTACCCTTCAGCAGCAATAATTATTGGGGGGGACTTAAACGCTAGGATGGGCCCAAACGATCAAGCATTATTTAATCAATTAAATATCCATTATGATGAGAATGTACCAGGAGAACCCCTGCATCCCAGACAATTTAAAGACACTAAGGCAAATCGGGCAGGACTGTGTGTAAGACAGATGACTGTATGCTTGGACCTTTGTATCCTGAACGGTTCCACTTGGGGTGACTACCCAGCAAACTATACTTATCAGGGAGCAGGAAGAAAATCCACAGTTGATTACTGGATAATATCATACGACCTCCTGAAGTTTTTGCAGAAGAGGGAGGTAGACTCGCGTCTGGAAAGCGATCACGATTCGCTTATCCTTACTCTTACATTACACCAGAAATTACTAAGGGTTGGCTCAATCTACCTACCCAGTTTAGAGAGCCAAAATACCCAGGTAAAAATTAAATGGACCGAGAAAAATGCAAAGGAAGTTACTAAATGGATGTTAGTTCCACAAACCATAGAATTACATACATCTCTACTAAGAAATAAGTTTGAAGGACCATTCTTAGAGGAGTTTGAAACTTTAATTTCAAATTTGAAATCGGTTCTCACTAAGAGAATACTAGCTCACTCCAAAAAGCCGGTTTTAAAGAACAAAAAATGGTTTGATAGAGATTGCGTGCAATTAAAAAGGATCTATAATAAGGAGTACAGAAGAAGTAAAAATGACCCTTCTGAGGATCTCACTCACTTCTTAAAACAATTGAAGGCACAATATAAGACCTTCCTAAAAGAAAAGAAAAGTGCGGCTTTGAAGGAGTCTTGGCAGATTAATTACATCAGTCAGGACAAAAAATACATCCCTTTTTTGGTACATCACCAGAGGATTGGGGAAATCCCCCCTACCCCCAACTAATCAGGTACCGATTCAGGCATGGGAAGAATATTTTAGAGAGTTATATACAGACCCCGACTATGTAAGTAAGGAGAGCCAAATTAGTTTGGACCAAACTGCTTACTGGCCCCCATCACACCAGAAGAGGTATCCCGGCTGATCGAATCCCTTAAGGCTAATAAGGCACCTGGTGCTGATAATGTCCTCCCAGAAATAATCAAAAAGAACACCAGTTGGTGGGCCCCACTTTTAGCATCGCTGTTTACATTTATAGATAAAACGGGCTGTATGCCAAGAGATTGGGGATTAGCAATTATTATACCAATCTATAAAAAGGGTAATAGAAATGATCCAGGAAATTATAGACCCATTAGTCTTCTGAGTGTTATTAGTAAATTGCATGCTAAACACCTAAACTATAAACTCCAGGATTGGCTAATTTCAGGGGGGATAATCAAAGATGAACAAGCCGGCTTTAGAGAAGGAAGATCTATGGTGGATC
Organism: Ptyas mucosa; assembly: GCA_012654045.1. Lineage (NCBI taxonomy): Eukaryota > Metazoa > Chordata > Lepidosauria > Squamata > Colubridae > Ptyas > Ptyas mucosa. The sequence continues at coordinate 961 of WNWU01001728.1, read as the reverse complement.
ATATCCTGATATTTCACCATCTGGTGCAAAAATACATGTACAAAAAAAAAAAATCCTCTCTCTACATGGCCTTCCTTGATTTTAAGCAGGCCTTTGAGTCAATATCCAGGAACACCCTATGGGAGAAATTAAAATGCACTACAATCAATAAACGCCTCCTTTTCCTCATACAAAAATTGTATGCCAATTCCACCTTGAAAGTGAGGTGTAATCTTCAAGGACTTTAACCGGCCCAGTAAGGATTCGAAAAGGGGTACGGCAGGGCTGCATCCTGTCCCCCTCCCTTTTTAACTTCTATATTAACCCCCTGATTGATCTCTTACGGAATCCTGATCTACATCCTCCTAACATAGCACAACGCAAAACCCCGATTCTCCTATATGCCGACGATGCTGCTATTATTTCACAAACTCCCATAGGACTGAAGAGAGCAATAAGGCAACACTTGGCTTCTGTAGACAGAACAAGTTGATCCTTAACTTTGATAAATCAAAAATTTTAGTTTTTGCCAAAAGACCCAGACAATACTCCTGGAAAATTGAAGGACACAGATTGGAACAGGTTAGGACATTTAGATACCTTGGGGTGGTCTTCCTCTCACAAGGGACATGGAAGGCACACCTGGAGCAGACACTGCAAGCAGCCAATAGGTCCTCAAATGCAATTAAACACTTCTTTTATACAGGCGGAGGTCAATTAGTACCTGCTGCCTTAAAACTTTTTGAGGCCAAAACATTGGCACAAATTCTTTATGGGGCACAAACAGGAATCCTTGCAAAGAAAAACTTGCTAGAAACTATACAAACCAAATTCCTGCGAGCCATCTTAGCTGCACCCAAAGGAACTCCAAATGCCCAGCTAAGAATTGAGACAGGTATGCCTCAAATTCAGGTAAGAGCCTGGAAGATGATGATCATTTATTGGCTAAAAATCCATTTCTTTCCAGAGGGACTGTCCCCGC
>WNWU01001697.1:0-11238 GCA_012654045.1 Ptyas mucosa | reverse complement strand
CTTGTGGACTTCAACTCCCAGAATTCTGGGAGTTGAAGTCCACAAGTCTTAAAGTAGCCAAGTTTGGAGACCCCTGTTCTAAGCCATGGTTTACATTAGCTTTTATTAATAATAATATTTTTATCATTCTATGCTTTTGTTATAACTGGCAGGTTTATAATCCACAGGTATTCCTCAATTTACGTCCACAATTAAGCCAAAATTTCTGTTCCTAAGCAAGACACTTGTTAAGTGGGTTTTGCTCCTATTTATAACCTTTCTATGAGCTACGGTGGTGCAGTGGTTAGAGTGCAGTACTGCAGGCTACCTCTGCTGACTTCTGGCTGCCTGCAATTTGGCAATTCAAATCTCACCAGACTCAAGGTTGACTCAGCCTTCCATCAGGGGTGGGATTGAAAAATTTTAGCAACTGGTTTTCTGCCTGGTTGCTGGGTGCACGTGGCCATGGGGGCGTGGCCTATTCATCCTCTTGCACCACAGTGGCGGGGGAGGGGCATTTTCATCCTCCCCAGCCTCTGGAGGCTTTCCTTGAGCTTCCAAGAGGGCAAAAACTACCTCTCCCCTGGGGTCCGGAGGCCAGAAACAGTCCCGTTTCCAGACTTCCGGAACTTCCAGGAGGTCCGTTTCTCGTCCTCCTGGAGCCTTCGCACAGGCCCTGCAGTAACCTTGCATCCAAAACAGGCAATATTGAGATTCCTTGGAGGGGAGGGGCCAGCCAGTCCTTGCAACTACCGGTTTGGCAAACCAGATGTAAAATTAGCATCCTGTTCGCCTGAACCAGTCCAAACCAGTTGAATCCCACCCCTGCCTTCCATCTTTCTGAGGTGGGTAAAATAAGGACCCAATTGTTGGGGGCAATATACTGACTCTGTAAACTGCTTAGAGAGGGCTGTAAAAGCACTATGAAGTGTTATATAAGTCTAAGGGCTATTGCTATTGCTTTCTTCCCATAGTTTCTTGCAGTTGTTAATAACACAGTTGTTAAGTGAATCTGGTTTCCCCACTGACTTTGCTTCTCAGAAGGTTGCAAAAGGTGATCACATGACCTCGGGAGATTGCAACCGTCATAAATACACGCCAGTTGCCAATCATTTGAATTTTGATCACGTGATCGTGGTGACGCTGCAACAGTCATAGGTGTGAAAAACGTTAAGTCAGGTTTTTTTCAGTGCTGTTGTAACTTTGAACGGTCCCTGAAACGAATGGTTGTAAGTCAAGGACTATCTGTAGTTTGCTCATAAAGCCATGTTTTATCAATAACATTGCTTGGATTCACACATACAACAGGTAGTCCTCAATTTACAACCGTTATGGAGCCTGCCCATTAGGGCTGTGAGTCAGGATCTGTTTTTACTATCTTTTTTTTTGTGGCAGTTGTTAAGTGAGTACGATGGTTGTAAAGTGAAGCCCATTGTTTCTTATGGGGTGTTTTTGGCAAAAATTGGAAGTCAACCCAGGTTTTCGGCATAAAATGTTGTAAAATTTTTCACATGACCGCAGGATGTGATGAATAGCCATAAATGCGATCTGGCTACCAGTGGCCTGAAATGCAGTCAGAAGACCATGTGTGTGTGTGTGTGTGTGTGTCGGTGGGATGGGGACTCAGCCATTGCAATTTTGGAATTGGGTCATGAATATGTTTGGGGTATTTAAATTATAATGGCCAAATCAATCAAACCACAAACATGGACCCACCTCACAGGGCAATAAAGGAATCTTACCGCAAACAGGGCCCTAATTTTTGTTGTGGTCTGCCAGCAGCCTGCGAAGCTGGCAGCGGAGTCGGACAGTGAGGAGGCTGGGGAGGAACATGGCCCAGTCCTGGAGTCTCGGATGGGCTATGAGTTGGAAAAAGAGATGGGGCCAGGGCCATCTGGGATTGATGTGCGGACTTCAGAGCCTCCAGAGTTGGACATCAGAGAGGCAGAGGAACAGGAGGAGCCTGTTTCTAGTGCCTGCATGTGCAGAGCTGCCTGAAGGCAAGAGCAGCTAAAGCAAAAGGGACGACTCAGGAGTAAGATCTGGAGATGATTGGCCCCTCCCATAAGGCTTAAAAGAGGAGCAAAGGCACGTGGGCCCTTTGCAAGAAAGCAACGTTGTTAATTCTGTTCCCAGTCGGCATCTCTGTTTGATTCTGGATTCCGTGTGGCTTTGCCAAGTAGATCTTTGGCAGCCTGTCAACGGACATAAAGGTTGGTACTTCTCCCGAAGGAGTTTTTGCAACTAATTGGGACTCGGCTGTGAATGAACGTAATTCACAGCTGTTGCAATAAAAGAGGTTTTTGGAACTACTTGTGTGTTTTAATCACTCAGGAAGCTGAGGTCACAACTATTTTCTCATCATACCTGTTGTTGACTTACTTTGGATAATTCTCCGAGTGCCTTCCCTGGGGTGAACAAACCATTTTCTCAAACATCAGGTGATTGGGGGGTGGGGGTAGACAGTACCTTGCTGTTGTCCAGACTCAGGGATGGGGGACATTGGTGGCTTGGTGGGTTTGGGGACTGGGTTTTGGAACTGGGAACAGGTGGCCAAGAGTTTCATCTTTTGGATTTGCTGTTCTTCTTCAGCTTCAAATTCCATGAACCTTAGGGAAGGATGGAGATGAAGAAAGATTGAGTAAGGTGGTCAACCATCTTAAACCCACACCAGATACACATAGCGTAAATTGAGGGCCCCCGGGGGGATACTAAAAGGGAGACTTGGAGCCAATTCTCACTTTTCTGCCATTTCATAGAAGATCATGCGTTCAAAATTGCTGCTGTGCTCCCATTCCTGCACAGCACGAGGGACCCCATCCTCTAAGGTCATGTTGGGACGAAGGCGGGCCAGTGAACGGAGGACGGGGCTGTAGGGCAGGATGGCAATATTGTATATCAACAAGATTTCCCAATTCCGAACAGTCCTCTTCACTGTAATGAGGTACCATCGCCCATTGTAGCATCTCCCACCACTTGACTTTCCGTCCCACCCGTCCCTCCTTCCCCAAGCCCTCATCTTCAAGACCCCTTCAAAGTACCTTCTCAGCTTCTTGGCCTCTCCAACAGTGTGTCTCAGTGGTTACGGCGCTGTGATAGAAGTGTAATTGATATAAGTGTACAAAACAAGAAGATAGTAGCAAGGGGTGAAGGAACCAACATTTCGAGATGCACTTAAAAAGAACAAAACGATAAGACAAAGACGAGGGGGAAGTTAGCAACAGATTGTACGAAGACTGCCCTATGAGGAAAAACAGAAGGAAACTTTGCAGCTCCAGTAATTTTTGGTCCAGAATTTTTAGAAACTCATTTTGGGGGGTGCTGATTTTAATTTTGATTCTGCTTTGTTTCTTGACATCACACAAACATTTGAAATGAGCACATTTAGAAATATAGCTGCGGCCTGAATTTAAGCCGTCTAGTTTAGAATATTGGTGAGACTAGAAATTCAGGTTTACCGTATTTTTCCGAGTATAAGAAGCATCTTTTTCCCCCCTAAAAGGGGGTGAAAATTTAGGTGTGTCTTATACACCGAATGTAGCCCCGCCCATCCACTGGCCCTCACCCTTTGGCCTCTGCCTCGCAGCAGTTACCTGCTTGCAAGCAAACAGCAAGAAAAAATAGCTCCTTTCAGCTTCAGCACAGCCTAATTAGCACAAGTTGATTGGATCGGTCTCCCGATTCTCAGCTGTTTTGCTCTCAGCTGTTTTGCGCAGGGCTCTGCTGCTTGCTCCAAAGAGGTAAATTGCTGGAGAAGATTTTTTTCCCCCTTGTGCCAATCAAGCTATGCTGAAAACGAAAATGAAAGTAAAGCAGGCTGCTGTTTGCTGCAGCAAGGCAAAATTGCTCAGAGGCAGAAGGAGATTTTTTTCTTCTTTTCCTCACCAAAAAGGTAGGTGCGTCTTATAGTCCGAAAAATACAGTATGTCCTGTGATGAACAAAGCAGCATCTGAGACCAAGATACCTTACAGAATTGTTGGGAGGATAAATCTGAAGGGAAGATTACGACTGATGCTACTTGGGTGCTGAAGAAGAAAGGTAGCATATAAATTAATCAAAGAAACAAACAGCTTCTGTTTGCCTATCCTTAGATGCATAGATCTGAAATTTTAGATGGACCTCTTGTTTTGGAGGTAAAGTTGAAATCTCTGTAAAAACTGACTAACTGGGTTCAGTTTACATCCTGGATTGCAGGTTTCACAAAGAGAAATTTGAGACGTGGAACAAACCAGTTCTTAGTTTGCTACCAAAGCCATATTGTTTTGCGCAAGCCATTTTCCTCCCTCAAGTCTATTATTCTAATGGGTTGAACTGAGCACCTTTTGCAAAATAGGATTCTCTCTCTCTTTAAAATAGGATTCTCACTGGCAGTTTGTCCCAGTGAAGGATAATTTAATTTTAAGTGTCTTAATCTAGGTTGATATATTGCTCGATATCGTGGTTTATCAGAAATCACTAAACCATGAAGTCTAAATATGTAGCTGGGTTCAAGCTAAACCAAAATCTAATGCATTCCCTTAGGGTTTGGTATATTGGCTGAACCCTGTCTATATCTCCTTATCATCCCAAATCAAGATCAGATTTCCAACCTATGGATCTTGCCCACCAGGATCCTCACATGAAAAAACAAGCAAGAGCTTCTGCATCAGGTGTGGCTGGGAAATGGCGTCTTGCCAAAGCCTTGTAGCGTTGCCAACGCCGGTAATTCTCATAAACTCCCTTGGATGTACAAGCAAAAGAGGTGTCACTGGAAGGTGACCCTTGAGCAGATGGGACAGCCTCAGGTGCTCTGGTTTTCCGACCACCTGGCTCCTCACCGGCTTTCGACAACAACACAGTGCGGATGCCAGGACCACTAGGTCCATCCCGGCGCTGGGTGGCCCAACCCAATGGCATCCCTGTCAGGAAGAAAGTCTGAGTTCGGGGCAGTTCCTCACTACCTCCCATAAGAGGTCCTTCACGTTTCAGTTTGATGATCAGCTTGCTTCCTGGGGTGTCAGCTGAGGTCACCAGTAAAGCAGCCCCAGGAAAAGCTGGCAGTAGCAGTGAAGGAATATTTGGAGGGCAGGATGAGAGGCCAGGGCCCTGGGTATGATTCTGGGAAGTCATGATCCTATAGGAGAAAGAATTTTAAACAAATTGAGCTGGCCAAGAAAACTGGCAGCCCTTTGCTCTCGGTGAAGTCCTGCTGTAACAACATTAGTGGAAGTGGATTGGATGCTAGGTCTTCTGGGAAATTCATGAGGCCGGCATCTGGTTTCCAAGAAGATCGTTCATTGTTGACTTGACTCTAAGTGCAAAGGTTGAATAACGGTTCCAGAACTCGGATGTCTTGGTGGTTCTAATAAGGGGGAGGAAGTTTAAAGTTCTACCTGCAGATCTGACCTGAATTTTCATACAGTGCATCTGTATTTATAATTCCCATTAAGTGACCATAATGGAAAATACTTTTGAGACGCCATGGTTCCTTCAGGTAGAAGGAACGTTCTACTCTATCTCAACAGTACTTCCTGAGGGCCTTTTCTCTCAGGTCTTTTACCTCTTCATCTGTAAACAGGAATAGGTTACAATAAAGTATTGGGTTCCGTGATTAAGATTCATGCCCGATTGTTGCCCTCTAGACAGCACAGCACTTCTCAAGATAAAGAAGCAAGTTTTAGAGATTACTTTTGGTTCAGTTGATAAATCCTTTTTCTAGCTGAGACCTTTTAAAAAAATAATATTACAGGAGCCCTATAAAGTTACATACCTTTCCCCAAATGTGACCTAAGTCCAGTTTTACCAAAACTGAAACAGCAAAAAGGGGGTGAGTATAGTTTCTGTTTGTGAGGCGCAGTTTAATACATGATGTCTCTTCTGACATCGGGCAGTGAATTGTAGGCACGTTATCCCCTTGAGGGCAGCCTAGAGACTGAACCTTACAATGTAAACCAGTTTGAAACTGTTTAACTGTCATATGGCCTCTATTAACAGAACTTTTGAAAAATGTAAGTTTGGAGAAAGTACCACTAAACCCTCCTCTGAGAGGGATTGCTCCCAGGTCACACAGTGGAACTGGGGTGCTGGTTTTGGGTGACACCTAAGAAAAAATTGATTTTTATATTTTATAGATGCCTTCCAGCTTTATTCTACAGCCAGGTTGTATTCAAGGCAGAGATTCGAGTTGGAGAATGATCTACATTTATTTCTTCTGACTGGAAACGTGATACTCCTCTATTGGTTCAAACCACGGGCTGTCATAAATTAGACGCTCTGGTCCAAATTTTTATTTTCAGTGAAATAAAATTTCAAACAGTGAAAGGTTTGGACAAAGCTATCTTCTGAAAAAAAATGGTCAGTCTGTTAAAATACAGCTGTTACTTTTTTTCTTTCTGTCTACTAAAATTCATCATTTATTACGGCAATGTTTGTCAAATGTGGCAACTTTAAGACGTGTGGACGTCAATTACTGGCTGGGCAATTCTGGGAGTTGAAGCCCACAACCCTTACACGTGGTCAGGTTTGAGAATCTGGACCTTACAAGTGGCCAGGTTTGAGAATCAGTATGCTGGAGTGGTGGGTTCACACAGCATTTTAAGCTAGGGTGGTTTTGTTCAATAAATCTAATTTTCTGGTTTCCATAATTTAGTGAACCATAAAAGAATATCCACAGGTGGGGCTTATCCAAAATACAGAAGACACAAACATCGGTTTAACTAGCTTGTGAGTTACTGTGGTGTCCAAACACAGATATTATAAATTGATGTGTGAACTCCAGCCACTAGTTTATTCAACAAATAAGTATAAGTTACTCTATGGGTTAGCAAAATTGCAAATCGGGACATCACGTGGACTCATTTTGGTTGTTTCGCGTTGAGGTCGTTATGGTTCCACCTAGGCAACATTCGTGATCTGCAGATCTCAGGAAAATGATCCCCCCTTCGATAGTTTTCTAGTGCCAAGTGCTGCTTGTTACGCAACTACTCTGCATTATTATTATTATTTTTTTAATGCAACAACTGTATTTTCTTAGCACGAGATCCAGTCAAGCGAAAACCTCTGGGAAAAAACAAATTCTCATCGAAGATGCTTTCTACAGCTCCTGATGCTGTAGAATAATATGAGGCTTGGCGCGGAGAAATACTGTTCCCAGAATTCATTGAGGGAAGAGACTACAACTCCCAGGAGAGCACTGCGAGCCAGACAGTAACGTGAATCGTGGAGCTCGAAGCTTAATAAAACGACAACTCCCAGAATGCTTCGGGTTTTTTGGGGGGGGCGGTTCTTCCTTGGAGGATTAAGAACCTCCTAGGATTAAGATATCCCGGAAGCGGTGATATCCACGTGCGTGTGAGCGGAGAAGTGCGGGTTTTTTTTGTCTCATAATAAATTGTGAAGTCAGCGGCGTTGCAGTTGCAGCTTGGCCAAAATGTTTCTGCAGTACTACATCAATGAACAAGGGGAGAGAATCTACACTCTGAAGGTAAGGCTTGATCACAACAGAAAAAAAAAAAAACAGAGTAGGAGAATTGGAAGGGACCTTGGAGGTCCTCTAGTCCAACCCTCTGCTCAAGCAGGAGTTCCTATACCATTCCGGACAAATGGCTGTCCATTTTTCTTCTTAAAAGCCTCCAAGGATGGAGCACCCACAGTCTCTGAAGGCAAGCCTTGTTTTTTTTTTCACGGTCTCCTTTAGTTCTGGCTTTGCTTCTCTCCTTGATTTGTTTCCATCCATTGTTTCTTGTCCTGCCTTCTGGTATTTTGGGAAATAGACTGACCCCCCCCCCCCCCCTTCACTCCTTCCTTCTTTGTGGCAGACCCTCAACTATCGGAACAGTGCTATCATGTCACCACTGCTCCTTCTTTTCTTTTAAACTGTTTAACAGATTAAACAGAGTTAAGGAAGTGATTTTGTTGGCTGGAGAATTCTGGGAGTTGAAGTCCACAAGTCTTAAAGCTGCCAAATTTGAAGATCTCTGCTCTACACCATTTCTAACAAATGGCAGTCCAATCTCTTTTTGAAAAATTCCAGTGATGAAGCTCCCACAACTTCTGAAAACAAACTGTTCCATTGGTTGATTGTTCTCACTGTTAGAAAAATTCTCCTTATTTCTAGGTTGAATCTCTCCTTGATCAGTTTCCATCCATGATCCCTTGTCTGACCTTCAGGTGCTTTGGAAAATAGCCTGACCCCCTCCTCTCTGTGGCAGCCCCTCAAATATTGGAAGACTGCTATCATGTCTCCCCTGGTCCTTCTCTTCACTAGACTAGCCATGCTGAGTACTTGCAACCAACCAGTGATGAAATCCAATTTTTTTTTTACTACCGGTTTTGTGGGCTTGGGGTTGTGTGGCTTGGTGGCCATGGCAGGGGAAGGATATTGCAAAATCTCCATTCCTACCCCACTCCAGGGGAAGGATACTGCAAAATCCCCATTCCTGGGGGAAGGATATTGCAAAATCCCCATTCCCACCCCACTCTGGAGCCAGCCAGAGGTGGTATTTGCCAGTTCTCCAAAATACTCAAAATTTCCGCTAATGGTTCTCCAGAAGCTGTCAGAACCTGTTGGATTTCACCCCTGCAACCAACCATTCATTGTATGTTTTAGCCTCCAGTCCCCTAATCATCTTGGTTGCTCTTCTCTTCATTCTTTCCAGAATCTCTTACCTCTTTTTTATAATGTGATGATCAGTATGGTTATATAATATGGCAAGCAATAGGATTCCCTTGGTCCTTTAGCGATTCATCCAAATGATTTTCCTATTTTTTATTATTATTATTTTTGTAACCCTGCAGTTAATCTTGATGCACCTGATAAAGCTGAAAACAATCTTTCTGTAGTATTTCTCTTAATTATCTTTTGGGAAGTAAAAGAAGATGGAGAATGATTTCTGTGTGCAATTGATTCATTTCTAGAATGTAACAGGGGAATATTTTGTTCAATTTAAAACTAGGATAATTATTTTTCAGGCTCTCCCAGGTCTTTAGCATGGGCAGGAAAAAGTGGGAAATGTAGAAACCGATGTGAAAAAAATGTTAGAATGGGTTCGTTAGGGAATGGAGTATTCATTTACTGTGTCTGATAGAACCTTGCATATTCCTAAAGATTTCTTAAAGATAAAAACTGATGAAAAGAGATTGAAAGCACAAATATGCAATTCAGTGGCTAGAACCGTAACATGTATGTTTGTTTTGTGACATTAGGGCTTTGGTTACAAAGGATGCACCAATAATAATAATTTATAATTTATTAATAAAGCTGAATACAAACTGATAAAAGTCTTACCCCATCACATGCCATGTTTAACTGTGGTTGAAAAGAAGTAAATGTGGATAATTGATATGGCAATATCAGGGGATAGTAGAATAGAGGACAGAGAATTGGAGATCACAAAATATCAAGATTTGAAAATAAAAATTGAAAGATCATAGCATAAGCTCACCATGATGCTCCCAATGGTTATCGGCACACTTGGTGCCACACCAAAAAATCTTGGATTACTCTTAGAAAACGTGCACATTGACCAACTTTCAGTCTGTCAATTGCAAAAGGCCAAACTGCTTGGATCTACACAAACATTACATTCATATATTATGATATTTGGAGGAAGAACTTGATGTGAGTGAAGGCCAACATCAACTAAAGACTTGCAACTGTGATTTCACATTTTGAGGTATATAATGTATATATTTTTTAAATTTATATGCTTCCCAACTCCTGGCTACTCTGGATGGTTTACAATTGTTAAAATATTTAAAACAAAGAGAGGTAGAAAATAATCCCACAAAACAGTACAAGCCAAAAGAAGAATGATGGCAATGAAAGTAAACATAAGTGAAGAAAAGGGACATCAATTGTCTTCTTCACATGTCTGGACAAAGAGCCACTGGGTCTTTAAGGTCATTTGAAATGCCAGCAATATGGAAGCCATTCAAATATTGGGCTGGACCTTGTATAGTTTATAGAATGTAATGTAATGTAATGTAGCTTTGGGATTATTTACTGTGATAATCATATTATGGTAATTAATTTATGATATCTACTTATTATATTATTCATTACTACATTTTGATTTCTTTGACAAGAAGCTGAGCTTGGTATTATTCCAAAAGTGTTTGAAATAGGATGTTTTGAAAACGTGTAGCCAATTTCATATCGTGCTAAACCAAAAAAAAAAAAACCAACAGTGAATCCAGTTGCTGTAGCTTGTAAATCAGGATTTTGGGTTTAATGTGGTGCATAAACTGCACACACCCACACCCACACACAGCCTCTCATCTCACTAAAAATGACTCTTGGCAGTATACAGTGTATTTTAATCACTACATTAGACTGGTTCTCAATACTACTAAAACTCTTTTCCATAACCTTTAATTAGGCAAAACGTTAGGAAACCCATAGGACAACATTTTTTGAAACAAAGTACTTCAAATGAGCTAATTTATATAAGGCATCTATCATCCAGGACTTGTGACTTCTGTGAAATTGAAATTTGGCAAATGTTATAAAGCTTTTTATGACACAAACATTATCATAAAACAGTTTGTGACAAGAGTACAAAATGTCAAAAAATATGTCCTGTGTTGATGTTTGATTGTGCTATATCAGTGGTCCCCAACCTTTCTGGCTCCATGGAGCGACAGTGGTAGGGGACGGTTTCACGCAGAGCTGGCAGCAGATTCGAATGGTGAGGAGGTTGGGGAGGAACATGGGCTAGTCCTGGAGTCCTGGGAAAGGCTCTGATGAGGGCTCTGCATCGGAGACAGAGAGGGGGCCAGGGCCGTATGCCAGTTATCAGCTGCCTTCGGAGTCAGACATCAGTGAGGCAGATGAACTGCTGGAGCCTGTTCCCAGTGTGTGCCTGCCCAGAGTTGCCAGATGAAGGAAACAGCTAAAGAATAAGGATCGACTTGGGAGTAAGGCCACAGGTGGACGATAAATGGCCCCTCCCAGAGGGAATAAAAGAGGAGCGAAAGGGGAGTGGAGTTTGCAGGAGACAATTAGTTTGCCTGGTTTTGAAGATATCAGCCTGGCAGCTCTCCAAGCCAGATAAGGTCTGTGACTGTATATTCTCCCTTGAAAGACTTTGCTGGATGTGAATGAGAAGAATTCACAGAAACTGAGTGGCGTAGCAGGCTAATGCTTCCTATTAAGGCAGCATTTAACATCCAGCTGCCTGCAATTACTGCGAGTTCTAATCTCACCAGGCTCAAGGTTGACTCAGCCTTCCATCCTTTCTAAGGTGGGTAAAATGAGGACCCGGTTTGTGGGGGCAATA
>WNWU01001681.1:0-12132 GCA_012654045.1 Ptyas mucosa | reverse complement strand
TAGTTACCTTCGAGACCACCTTCTGCCACCGACGACCTCCCATCGACACGTGCGCTCCCACAGAGAGGGTCTCCTCGGGGTGCCGTCAGCCAAACAATGTAGGTTGGTGACCCCCAGGGGGAGGGCCTTCTCTGTGGGGGCTCCTACCCTCTGGAATCATCTGCCCCCAGAGATAAGGAAAATCCAAGATCTCCGTGCCTTCCGCCGTGCCCTTAAAACTCTTCTTCCAGCAAGCCAGGCTGGCTTAACAAATCCTTTTAAACAATTTTAATTGGTTTGTCTTTTTAAATGTGGGGCCAAACTAAGATATTTCTTTTAACTGTTTTTAATGTTTGTATTGTTTGTATTGTATTATTCGGCTGTACACCACCCTGAGTCCCTAGGGAGAAGGGCGGTATATAAATTTAAAAATAAATAAATAAAATAAATAAACTAATTTTACTTGTTGTAAATGAATATTATATCATGTTATAAAGGAATAAGCTGCCCCAATATCCTATGAATTGTATAGAATCAAAACATTAATTTTTCAAGAACCCAAAATATACACAAACAATATTTGCTATAATTGTTAAACCAATACTAACAGTTTTTCATCAGACTACTGCTAAAACAATTATATTAAAATAATATTTTAAAAACTACTTTTCCTAGTTTAAAAAAATTACCTACAGGAGGAATTTTACATGTTGGTGAGATATAATAACCTTGAAGGACCTTTCCTCCTACAATCAACACATTTCCAAACATTCTCATGCTAGATAACTTTTGCTGCCAACCAAATAGATAGTTTAGTAATTTTTTAAACACAAACTTGAACTGTGTCCATCTTTATAGAGTAATATAGGAAATCTGCAATATCAGAATAGTGTACAAATACAGCATTCATAATGCAACCTATTTCTTGATTATACAGAAGTAAAACTTAAATATGTTCATGGAGACTTACACTAACGCTACCAAAAATATTAATAGAACTACAGCCTCAGTATATTTAGAAAAGATAAAAGTACTTATGTTTTTCAAAAAGTGAATTGAAACACTCTGAAATTAGAATTATCAAATGTGACCTGCTATAAAATGTATTTTAAATATATCTTAGATGTGATGGGGTATATATAATATGTTTTGCTTAAGCAAAGAATTGATTCTTTTCACTATGTGCAGAGTACTCAAATCTATAATATGCCAATTTGAACTGCATGTGATATTCATGTATAATTCATATACATGAATTCACTACATTGACTAACATCACCAAAACAGATGCTGAATAAACTATATCTAAATATCGATCAATGGTCAAGAGGACAATGAAAAAACTTCCACTGTAGAAGCGTAAAAAAAAAGATCCCAGTATAAATTTTGCATATTGTGTCTCCAAATATCCAATCGTGTATTAAATAATAAATCTGAAAGAGGAGTGAAAAAATGAGCAGATCAGAGATGGCTAAATTTAATAAATATATATCTGTCATGCTCTTAATCTTAATATTTGATGAGGTGCAGTACAACCAGCACATTGCTCACAAGGCCAAAGATAAATGCCAAAGAATAAAATACTGGCAGGACATTGGAAACAAATGTTTGCAAACCCACAGAATCTGGTTTTCTAACACAAAAGAATCTGGTCTTCTAAAACAAAAGTAGCTTTGTTAAAAGTGACTTGATCCTTAAAACTAAATGATATTTTTCTCTACACATATATTCTGTAAAATTGCTGAAATGTCTTCATTTCCAATAGAATATCAATATGTGAAACTGTTCTGTCCAGAGAATCTTTATACAGGAAAATATAGGAATTTCATGGATGGAAAAAGCTGATAACATATTTTTGAGCTACTGCAAGTGTTTCAGTCAGTTGCAAAGCTAAATTCATTCTCTTTAAATTGTCACAGTTGTCAGCAAAAAATGAAGTATGAAATAACTGAAGCAGAAAAAAAATGTTCAGGGCCCAGAAAAGGAAATAAGTAATCATGATGATGAAAATAAGCCAGGCTGGTTTGTTCTTCACATTCCTAGATTTTAACAGGGTCCTTAAAATGTGTGCATAGCAAAAGGCCACAATCATCATTGGAAAAATCAGACCTATGAAGAACATTTTCAGTATAAAAAACTTGTTCCATGCAAAATGACTTTCATGTGGAAAATTAGAAGTGCAAGATTTCTTATAGTTTTCCACCTGTAATCTGAAAAAAACTAATCCTGGTGAAGAGACTAAAATTGCCAGGCCCCATGTGTGAATGCTTGTAATGATACCATAGCATATTGTTTGGGATTTTAATGCAGATGCTGAATAAACTATATCTAAATATCGATCAATGGTCAAGAGGACAATGAAAAAACTTCCACTGTAGAAGCATAAAAAAAAGATCCCAGCATAAATTTTGCATATTGTGTCTCCAAATATCCAGTCATGTATTGAATAATAAATCCGAAAGGGAAGTGAAAAAATGAGAGCAGATCAGAGATGGCTAAATTTAACAGATATATATCTGTCATGCTCTTAATCTTATATTTGATTACGTCCAGTACAACCAGCACATTGCCCACAAGGCCAAAGATGAATACCAAAGAATAAAATGCTGGTAGGACATTGGAAATAAATGTTTGCAAACCCACAAAATGGCATGGTGCTACTGCACCATCATAGTCAAATTCAGTGATGGGAAATGCTTCATCAGTTATTTCATTCATTGAAGTATTACTTGTTTCCTGTAACTTAAAAACAAATATTTACATGTTAAAAAGAGACAAAGCATTTATTGGTGCCACAAACAAATAATAAAATACAGAACTTCCATTTACAAGAAAACAGATTGAACCAATCTAGGAAAAAACAAGAAATAAAAAGTAGTTTAGTATTCAACTGCATAATTGTTAAGGTACCACGCAACTAGCTTACTAAACCACTAAACTGAAAAACGCTGTATTTGTGGAGAAAAATGAAAACTCTATTTCTACTAATTGACCTGTAATAGATTTTGAGCTCATATAAAAGATTGAAAGAAACAAATATGCCCAAATGAATTCAGTTTTCTAAAACCTTGGATCACCCAGAATTGTAATCACAACAAAAAGTGATAAAAATACAAAGTGACCTTACTGAGTACCATTTAGTCAACGATTTTGTTTGCATTCAAATTTGGATGTTTGAAAGAGGGTCAGTTTTGGATCTTTAAACACTTTCTACCATTTAAAACTCAAACATCAGGCAGATGAGGATTCAAGTATAGATTTATGTTAGACATTCTGGTTTGTTTGAACAATTGTGTTCTGAATTTCTGAATATTTTTCATTGTCTTTATTATGAAGTGAAATCTCATAGTAGTATCAGGGCTTCACTTTCCTGTAATACAGCTACAATGTTCACTCTCCAAAATCTCAGATGTAAGATAATAGTGATAATCGAACATCTACACTTCTTCCAAATAAAAAATGCTGAGATCAAGAAGTGAAAATTAGCTTGTCATGTCCCAATTGAGGGAAGTCATCCCTCCTAGAAGAATGAAATATCTTGAGAAATATTTAAAAAGGCAGAATATTATATTTCCCTAAAGGAGAAACATGTTTCTAAAAACAGAAACTCAGAGCTTCAGCTCCATGCCCCCAGCAGATATTTGGTGCCCATTGAGAAGGACTGGGCCAGCGTATCTACAAAACAAAAGACCTTCAGCTCCAGGGTGATGGGATTAAGACATGACCCTCCAGGCCATAATAGGATTATCTATCAGCAGAGCTCACTGCATTGTAAAATCTTCTAAGGACATTGCATCACCCTCCAGGCTTCAGCCAAACTTCTCACAACCTACAGGGTTACTATGACCCCTACAACAGCCAATAGAATACAAGTTCTTGCACAGGAACAGGAAGCTCAAATACAAAGCCCAAAGAAGGTGTAAACCCCCCCCTCTCAACTCCAGTTTGTCAGCTGCTGAGAATCACATGTGATTCTGCTTCATCAATAAACCATCTTTCCAACCAGCCTTCATGTTTCCAGTGTCTTTCTCCCCGCTTGGAACTGAACCGGATGGATATTTCTTCCAACACAATGTACTTGCTTCTATTCTTTTTACTTTGAATTAAAAAGCTAAAGAACTACTAAAAAAAAGGAATGTCATTGTAAAAAATGCAAAATCCACATTTGGGAAATACATTTATTTAAGAAAAATATCCAAAAGTTGCATGTAAGTTTTTGAGTTTCCAAAATTGTTCTTTAGGAGTAGAAATTACAAATCATGAATGATTTGTATACATAATAAAATATCTGCTCCATTTTTTAGCTTAATTTCTTGCCATAACTCTTGTCACCCATATTTTAACCAATGCTGGGCAACTATATATTGTATACCATATGGTATAAATTCTGCATTTTTTTCATCACAGAATAAATGTCGGTTCCACGTAACAAACCCAAAGCAAAACCCTGAGGCCTAGAGTTTCCTCAAAGTATGAATTTATTAGGAATGTCATATTGGCACAGCTGGTGAAAATCTGAATCTGAAGGACTTGAGGTTTTCCCAACCCAAATCAAAACCCAAAGTTCTTGCTCCCAGGTCACACGTCTATCACATGGTCCAACCAGGTCACAGTATCAACTCCAGCTGGCTTTTGTCCATGCCCTTCCAACACCTGTTAGGGCATCCTTGGCTCCCATGGGAAAGAATGTTATTTTGGCTACACCAACCCAGCTATCTCTGTCTCCCCTCTCATGTTCCCACAGCTCCAACAGGCCTTACTGTGGCTGTCAGGGAGTTGATTAATCCCATCCTGGCTCTGGGATAATCGCACCCTGGTTTAGAGGTTTGGACCGAGGCTTCTCCTTGAAAGTATACATTAAGAAAATAAAACCCGAAGAAGTATTTCTAAGAAAACTCATTTTATTGTAAAAGTAAAATATAAAGATACTCTTACTATCTAATTAATTGGCTACATCTTGCCAGCGTTCCTGCCTCACCTCTTGGCAGGAGAACAAAGGAGTAAGAAGGAGGATAATGGAGGCTAGAAAGGAGTGCACGCTTGTGCACTTAATACTGATAACAAAACTTGGCAAAACTACAGTAAGACCAAAAATTAGACCAAAATGACAGCTCAGCTGGGAAATACAAGAACGCAGTGACAATCCCCTTCTTTGCCAGTTGAGCGAACATCAGGTACATCATCAAATAAGGCACATCTTCTTACGCAGATACTCATGTTGAGCTGCTGGAAGTGGTTTGTTGAGGATATCAGCAATCTGATCATGTGTAGATACATATTGCATTTTAACAAAACCTTTTTTCACCAATTGTTTTATGTTCTGATAACGGATGTCAATGTGTCTGGACCTAGAACCTGTAAAGTGTGATTCAGAAATATAAACCACCGATTCATTGTCTTCCATCACGGTGATTGGTCAGATTGGACGTGTCCAGATATCTGTGACCAAAGCATCAAACCAAGTTAGAGAATTACATGCATCTGAAACACAAGCATATTCAGCTTCAGTAGATGAACAAGAAACAAAATTCTGTTTACGCACTTGCCAATAAACAGGACATCCATTCAAGAACATCATATAACCTGAAGTATTTTTGCGTGATTTCTTATCACTCGCCCAATCAGAATCTGCATAACAACATAACTCTGCATAATCAGTATGTGTTGGTTCTAACAATAACTTCATGTGTTTTGTGTGCTTTAGGTATCTCAAGAATTTCTTAACGCATGTCCAATGAAACTGTTTTGCCTTACCTACGTGTCGTGACAAGAGATTAACACTAAGTGCAATGTCGGGTCTGGTCCAACTACTAATGTACAACAGTGACCCAATGACTGAACGATAAAGTGTTTGATCCTCAAACTCAGGACTCGGTTTTTGTGTCAAGTTGTGAAAATCTGTTTGCATGGGTGTCTTTGTTGTGTTAGCATCCTTCATGTTGCAATGATGCAAAATTTGTTCAATTTTATCTTGTGAAAGACTAAACCCCTTCTTTGTTTTGTCAATCTGAACACCTAAATAAGTGCTAATATGACCTAAAGATTTCAATGTGAAGTAAATCCCATTGAATTTAGTTTGTCAGTAAGACATAAATACCATATTAAACCAGACTGTTTCAGACCATAAAGACTTTTTTGTAGGAACCAGGTATCCCCTTCTTGCTGTCGGAACCCTGGAGGACCTCTCACATAGATTTCTTCATCTAGGTCAGCATGTAGATAAGCCGTGTCCACGTCGAACTGGAAAACTTCTAAGCCAAGGATAGTTGCAGTTGCTAAAGCAATTTTTACACTCTCAGTTCTGACTGTCGGTGAGTAGGTATTTGTGTAGTCCTCAGGATAACATTGAGCAAAACCCTGAGCTACAAGTCTGGCTTTCTACAATGACTCACCGTTTGGTTTCTTTTTGATTCTGTAGACCCATCGAGTGCCAATGATTCTTTTGTTTGCTGGAGGTTTTGCAGGTGTAAATACCTTAAGTTTCTTTAGACTGTCCATTTCAACCTGCATTGCATCATACCACTTCTCTTGCTCTGAATCAGGAAGATACTGGATTTGTGTGAACGTATCAGGTGGAAGTGTAACATTGCAAATCAAAGGCAAGGGTGTTTTTGTCAGTTGCCCCGAAAATCGTTGTGGAGGGATTCCTTTTGTGGCCCTCTTGGAACGTCTCGGAACAACAGTCCATTCTTCTTCTGCTTTGTCCTCGTCCTCACATTCGTCGCTAGCATCAGCATCCGCGGCTCGCGAAGACGGAACATCGGGTTGAGAAGAACTGGTGGATGGAACTTTCGCCTGTGAATCTTGGTCATCAGGCTGCGTGGCATCAACAACATCATCTCTAGGAAAGTAAACTCCAGGATCATTGGAATGAATCCTGGACCAGTCAACATCTTCCTCAAAATTAGCAGATTGGGAAATCAAAATTACATGTTTAGAGTCAATAAATTTGCTCCATTTTGAGTTATCATCAATACCCATAAATCTCAGTCTCTTTGCTACTGGACCTCCTTTTCTTCTTTGAGCTAAGGGGATGTTCACCAAAGCGTATGAACCAAAAATATGGAGGTTTTTGAGATCTGGTTTGTAACCATACATCATGAAGAAAGGAGTCTGATTTATCCAAGTATGGTTAACAATGTAATTTGCATATTTATGCATATTTATGCATATACGGTACGCTCCAAGTACAGTTGACAATGTAATTTGCATATTTGATAGCTTCACCCCAGTATGGCATACTAAGGTTGGCGTCTTCTAGGAGACAACGCATCATGGTTTGCAGGACCCCTTGTCGTCGTTCTACGACCCCGTTACGAGCCAGTGTGTAAGGAGCTGAAGTCTGATGGATAATTCCATTCTTACGTGTCCAATCCTGGAAATGCTGAGACATGAATTCGGCACCACGATCACTCTGGATTCTGGCAATGCGAACTTGGTGTTGGGTAGAAATGAGGGCTGCAAAGTCTTTAAAGATCTGAAAGGTCTCAGATTTTTCTTTCATAGGATATACATATCCATATCTGGAATAATTATCAACAATTGTTAGAAAATATTTTCTGCCACCAAGTGTTGGCGGAAATGGACCAACTATGTCAATGTGTACCAAATCAAAAATGCATGTTGACAGGCATGTAGCGTGTTTGGGAATGGCTGCTGCTTTGTATTTGGCTTTCTTGCAGACAGCACAATCCAAAAACACCTTACACCCCTTTAGATCCAAACCTTTTGTGAATTCCGGCATTTTTCTAACAACACGGAAACTGGCATGCCCCAATCTTCTATGCCACTTGTGGATACACCTGTAATGCAAAGGTTTACCAGTTAGTGAATTTTCAACATTGACAGTTTTATGAGGAACCTCAGGCTTGCTCTGAGCAACCTGTTTCCTAATTTTCTTTTTGTTGGCTCTAGGAACCTTTGGAGTAGCAACAGGATCTCTCTCTGGAGCATCTCTCTCTGGGCCTGCGCTCTCCTTCTTTGGAGTTTGTATACTTGCCTGTGCTTGCGATTTAGGCTTTGGCTTTAAGTAATAAACACCACCAATCAACATGGTTTCAGCAACAATTTCTCCATTTTTAACTATGTAACTTGCTTTCTCAAGGTGGTGAACCTGGAACTTTAAAGCTCTAGATAAGTGGGCCTGACTAAGCAAATTGCTATTTGCTGTTGGTATGTAATAAACATCAGGGATGAATGTATCAAGCTCTTCAACATAAACAGTTCCTTTTCCTACGACCTTACAAGGATGATTGGAAAAAGAGTAAAGTTCTCATAGCTCAGGTCCAGGCTCGTGCATCTCTGTGAAAAGTTCCTTTCTGTAGGTAACATGCAATGCTGCACCACTGTCCAAAGTCCACAAAAGCCATCTATCGTACTCTGGATGAGGTTGTGGATCGTTGGTTAGAGCCAGTGTAGCAAGTGGAGCTTGTGGATCACACCTTGGACCACGACGACCTTGTCTTCCGCCTCTGCCTCTGCCTCTGCCTCTGGAGTCTGTTCCTCTGGGCTGGTATGAGACGGGAGCTGGTGCTCGTTGGGGACAATCCTGGGTGGCATGTCCCACACGATTGCAGATGCTGCATCTTGGCATCCTTGGAACGTAGGCCCTTCCTCGGAAGTGACGCCTCGCTGGAGCTCTTGATGCGAGTGGTTCCCTCAAATGTGGCATGGCTAACGTGAAAGCTTCCTCTTCAATTAACAGTCTACATATATTGTCCACTGTGCGTTGAGCAGTAGGGACTTGGTTAATTTTTGTAACAGCATTTTTTCAGTCATAGTTCAATGAGTTAATGATAATGCTGATCATTTGAATATCATCAATATTGTGACCTCTTTCTCTCAATTCTGTTCTGATTCCTTTCAGTTTGGTCAAATGTCCTCCAATTTGATCACCAGGTTTCAATCTCGAACCATGGAGCTCAGACATGAGCAAACACAAAGATTCAATTGAAATGGGCCTGTAGCAATTTTGCAATTGGGCCCAAATTTGTTGGGCTGTTGCATCAGGCGGAAAAGTGACCTGCAGTTCAGTGTCCATGGACATCAATAATGTTGTGCGAGCTCTAATCTCTAAGTCTCTTATTGCAGGAGTCCATGGCTGAGCAGGAGGATTAAAAATCATGCAGTGAGTGCCTTCTCTGAGAAGCAATAGTGTAATCTCACTGACCAGGCTTTATAATTGCGTCCTGACATTTTTAATTTGGACTCACCAGTTAGTGGAGCAACAGAAAATGCCTGATGAGGAACATGCATTTGATATGCTGGCTGTGCTGGCAGAAATACCTGTGGTATTTGCTGTGCCATTGGAGGTGGACCAGGAGCTGGTCTTGGTTGTGCCATGGCTGGGGGCACATATGCAGGCATTTGTGGCTGTTGCATTGGAATCTGCTGTATTCCAGCTGCCATTTGTGCTTGAGCTTGCCTTTGCTGCATTAAGCATTCTTGTGTTCCATCTAAAGAGACACTAGCACCACCAGGGGGTGTAGGAGATCAGGTCTGTGGAAACACTTGTGGCATTTCAGCCTGAATATTTCAACAAGCCAAGGACACGTTTGCTAACGTCTGCTGCAACAATTCAAAATGTTCATGTAAACTGTGTTGCCTTTCAGCTTCCTCTAGTAAATTACTTTCGCCAGCAGATGGTGCTGCACCTATAGTTTCGGGCAGGTCTGCGTATGTGGCACTTGTAATTTGATCAGGGAGGATTTCATGTGACGTGTGCATTGCTCTCTGTTTTAATTGGCCTGACACAGAATCCACCAGGGGGTGTGTCTTTGGCTCTGAAGAAGAAGCCAAAATGGCACTTTTAGAGATTTTTAAGTCATGAGGCTCTCTCTTATCTTGCTCAAGCATAAGCAAATCCATCTTAAACTGGGATAGCTCATTTTCATAATATTTGATATGCTCCCGATAGAACTTGATATCTTTCTCACGCTAAGTAAGCTCAGGGCTTTGAGGAGAATAACAAATCTTTTCTCTCTGTGTGTGGGAGGAAAAATGCTCCGCGGTTTGTGAAAACTTTGGCCTTGCACCAAGCATTTCAAATCTTTGGGCTTCTAGGAGGACAGATTAGGGGCACGGATATTGAGAAGAAATGGCTACTGATCTCAGTCTTAGTTCATCATCTTCAAAAACGGCTGTACTGTTATCTCTCCCTTGATGCCTTTCCGAAAGCATTTTTTCAGTTTCAGCAAGTGGCTGGAAGTTTGAAAAACTCCTTTCTGTCTCCTCTTCTTTGGAAAGATCAATCAAATCATTTACGAAGAGTGGTCTTTTTTTCTTTTTCTTCTTCGGCATGTTAGTAGGTAATTTAAAATTAGCGTTCCGCAGTCGCAAATTTAATCATCCTAACTAACTAGTCTAGAGGTCTTATCAGAAGTAACAAACAAGGAAAAAGCCATAACTTTTAACCGTCCGACTGCTACCGGGTGTCAGGGAGTTGATTGATCCCATCCTGGCTCTGGGATAATCGCACCCTGGTTTAGAGGTTTGGACCGAGGCTTCTCCTTGAAAGTATACATTAAGAAAATAAAACCCGAAGAAGTATTTCTAAGAAAACTCATTTTATTATAAAAGTAAAATATAAAGATAACTCTTACTATCTAATTAATTGGCTACATCTTGCCAACGTTCCTGCCTCACCTCTTGGCAGGAGAACAAAGGAGTAAGAAGGAGGATAATGGAGGCTAGAAAGGAATGCACGCTTGCGCACTTAATACTGATAACAAAACTTGGCAAAACTACAGTAAGCCTATTAGACCAAAAATGACAGCTCAGCTGGGAAATACAAGAACGCAGTGACAGTGGCAGCCCTGAAGATGCTCCCAAAATGGCTTCAGGGCTGACAATAATAGTTACCTTTATTTGTTATAAGCACCTGAAATAGTCTATGGAGAGACACATGGTATATGAATAATGTAAGAAGGAACCATTACAATTATGTACTTTTCTATACATATTTAATCTTCAATATTATTCACCTAACAATAGTATTAGAACTTTTTCAATGGAATTATTTTACTACTATTAGATATGTGAGAAGAGCATATCTATATGGCAGGTATTAATTGAAGAAAATAGTCTCAAAGTCTTGTATTTGTGTGCGCTCTGAGAGATGAAATAGAACAACATCATCTGAAGGGGAGAACAGAGTTTAAAAAAGAAGCATGGAAACTGGAGATATTAACAAAAATCTTCATATTGATAGTACAACTGTACTGAAAAAAAACAGGCAGGGAGGAAGCAAAAATTGAATCTAATTGTAGCAACTTTTTGTGAAGTGTCCCAGATTTTGTAGTAACTGAATATGCAGAGGAGTATTTTGCAACTTCACCTTACCAGCAGAATTGTAGTTCCTACATACAGTTCTGTGAAGAAATAGTAGCTGTGAAGGAACTCCTATCTGTTCCTAAGTGACCCATTTCTGTAATTAAATAAAAAATTGAACAAGCAGAAATAGGAGCACTGCAAAATCTGACTCATAATTGAGTTATGGAAAAGGGGAACCATAGAATAGGAAGTGCCTCTCCTCCCCTCCCTCCCTCCCTGACCTACCTCCTTTGCTTCCTAGAGATAGCAGAGGGACACTGCCAGCTAAAAAAAGGATACAGTATGGCACCCATACCTCTTCATTATCCCTTTTCAGCAGTGACAGTTACTCTAGACCAGGGGTGAAATTCAACAGGTTTTGGAGAACCAGTAGCGGAAATTTTGAGCAGTTCAGAGAACTGGCAAATATCACCTCTGGCTGGCCCCAGAGTGGGGTGGGAATGGAGATTTTGCAGTATCCTTCCCCTGCCATGCCCACCAAGCCACGCCCACAGAGCCAGTAGTAAAAAAAATTGGATTTCACCACTGCTCTAGACCTCTCTGAAACATGGGACTCTTCAAAAGTAGATCCAATGGTAGGCGGCATTGTTAGGAATAAGAGTTAACATCCCTCAAAACAATGTCCTAGGACAGTGATGGCTAACCTTTTTGCCATCACGTGCCAAAAGTGGGGGGAGCGTGGTGGGGTCACACGCAAGCGTGTCCACATCCATAATTCTATGCGCCCCATTCCCCCCCCCCACTTTTGGCACGCGATGGCACGGTGGGCCCGGTGGGCCCGTTTTTTGCTCTCCCCAGGCTCCAGAGCCTTTCTAGGAACCT
>WNWU01001613.1:0-15063 GCA_012654045.1 Ptyas mucosa | reverse complement strand
CCATCCCAAATAAAAGTATTAACCCCTTTCTGCCATTCCCTCAAATTTCCATCTTTCTTAAGCACTGATATCATTTGAAACAAAAATAGAAACCTAGGTAACACATTCATTTTTATTACTGCTATCCTTCCCAATAAAGATAATTGTAGCTTTTTCCAAGTTTCCATTTCTTTCTGCACTTTTTGCCAAAGAACTTCATAGTTATTTTTGAATAATTTTGTATTTGAGGCTGCAATGTATACTCCTAAGTATTTAACCTTTTTAACTATTTCAAATCCCGTTATTCTCCCTAAGTTTTCTTGTTGAGATATAGACATATTTTTAGTTATCACCTTTGTCTTGTGTTGATTTACTTTAAATCCAGATACCTTACCATATTGACCTAATATGTCCAACATATGTGAAACCGATTCTATGGGTTGAGATAAAGTAACAACCAAGTCATCTGCAAACGCTCTTAATCTATAATCTTGCTGTCTGATTACAATTCCCTTTATTTTATTCGAATCCCGTATCTTATTCAGCAAAACTTCTAAAGTTAAAATAAACAACAATGGAGACAAGGGACAACCCTGCCTTGTTCCTTTCTCAATTTTAAAAACATCTGTTAAACCTTCATTAACTATTATTTGTGCTGTTTGTTCCTGATATATTGCTCTAATTGATTGTATAAAGTATTCTCCAAAATGCATTTTTTCTATAATCTTAAAGAAAAATTGCCAATTCAATCGATCAAATGCCTTCTCTGCGTCCAAAAATACAAACGCAGCAGGGACTTGGTTGTTCTTTTCCAAATACCTCAATAAATTTACAACTTATCTAACATATTTCATTTGTCTCCCTTTTATAAACTCTGATTGGTCATTATGAACTGTTTGTTGCATAACTGGCATTAATCTATTCGCTAATATCTTGGCAAAAATTTTATAATCCGTGTTCAAAAGTGATATTGGCCTAAAGTTTTCAGGTTTAGTACAATTTTGATCTTCCTTTGGGATCAATGAAAGAAAAGCTGTTCTCCAAGAGGGTGGGACTCCTCCACCTGATTGAATTTTACAAAATAAAACTCTAAGTGGTTCTACCATTTCAAACTGTAAGGTCTTATAGTAAACAGCTGTTAATCCATCTGTTCCCAGAGCTTTACCTGTTTTTAACTGTTTAATTGCTGCAATAATCTCCTCAGAAGTTTTTGGCTGGTTCAAACCCTCCCTCTGTTCTAAGGTTAATTCAGGAATATTCTCTCCCTTTAAATATCTATCTATATCTGTACCTTGAATTGAATCACTAGCATACAACCTTGTGTAAAATTCTAAAAAAGCTTTTTTAATCATATTCTGTTGGTAAACTTCCTTGCCCCTAAATTCTATCTTATCAATAACTCATGATTTTTGTTTTTTCCTCAGCATATAGGCCAACCATCTACCTGGTTTATTAGCATTGCAAAATGTATTATGTTTAGCATATTGTAAACTAGTTGCCACTTGGTCAGCCATAAGCATATTAAATTGCTCTCGTAATATGTTTATTGTTTCTTTTACTTTCTTATCTCCTGGATTAATTATAAGTAATTGTTCTTTCTTTATTTTCTCCTCAATCTCTTTCCGCTTCTTTTGTTGTTTTAATCTATGTTTGTTATTCATATGTCTTAAAGTTCCCCTCATATAGGCCTTACTTGCATCCCATACCATTTCCATAGGAGTACCCTTATACATATTAATAGCAAAAAATTCTTTCATTTGTTTTTTAAGCTCATTCACATTTTCTTCATATCTAAATATATTTTCATTTAACCTCCAAGACCTCCTTTCTCCCCTTTCCTGTTCCAATTCCACCCAAAGTGGACTATGATCAGTTAAGGTTCTTGGACATATCTTCGCCTTCTTCACCCTAAAAAGGAAATCATTTGTAGTTAGTATAAAATCAATCCTAGAAAAAGATTGATGTCTATCAGAAAAAAAGGTAAAATCTCTTTCCTCAGCGTTCCGTACTCTCCAAATATCTCTCAATTCCATATCTTCCATCATATCAAAAAAAGATTTGGGTAATTTTGCATGTGTTGAAATCCTTGACAAACTTTTTTTTATCTTTCTGTGTATCTATTACTCCATTCCAATCACCCATCAGTATAAGAGATTTATAGTCCCATTGTATTATTTTGGTATGCAAAAATTTATAGAATTTGTCCTGTTGCTGATTTGGTGCATATATTCCAATTAGAAGCATTTTTCCATTCTGAATTAGTAGTTCAATTGCAATATATCTGCCTTGAGCATCTGCTTCAATTAAATTAGCTGATATTCCCTTCTTTACATATATAACTAAACCATTTTTCTTCTCTGATGTCGATGCCACAAAATGTATGCCTAATCTAGAATTTATCAGATATTTTTGATCTGATAATCTAATATGTGTTTCTTGCAAACAAATAACATCATTCTTAAATTGTTTCAGGTAGTGAAATATTTTTTCTTTTTTGTGGTGAGTTTAAGCCATTAACATTCCAAGATAGAAATTTAGTTGCCATCTTTGGCCCCTCGAAGCTTCATGATCATACGTGGAATATCCTCCTCCATCTTACTCTTCAGCCTAGCTCCTCCCACTGCTTCTGTTTTTTGAACTTCTTGGGTTAAAACTTGAGATTGTTGCTCTTTTAGTTGTTGTTCTTGGAGTTTGTAAATTGTTCGTGTCAATCGTTGTTCTCTTGGTTCCTCTATCTTCTTAGGTGGTTCAGCGATTGGTGGTGGGGCCCCAAATTGCACTAACTCTTCCTCCAGAGCAATTCCTCCAGCTGCAACTTCAGCATAAATTTGTATCTGCTTTCCGTCTTTCTCTTGTTGTGACATCTCCTTTTTCTTTTTACCCCCCCCCCCCCGGTGAGGGTGGGTATCCCGCCTTTAGGACATTGACATAAAAGTCTTTTGCCTTCCAGAGTGTGTTTAAACGATATCTTTCTCCGCCATGATTCACTATTAATCCAGTTGGAACATCCCATCTGTACTGAACTTGTCAATTTCTCAATTCATTTACCAAAAATCCAAAAGTCCTTTCTATCTCTTAACATCTTGGGAGGAATCTCTTTCAGAACCACTAGTTCTTGTCCATCCACTTGAACCTTGTTCCTGTAAGAAGCTTGTAAAATGTCATTTCTGATCCTCCTGGTTGTAAAATAAATCACCACATCTCTTGGCAGCTGCCTTTGTCTTGCCACCCAGGAATTGACCCTGTAAATTTTGTCAATTTGAATTGCTACATCTTCTGGTCTTTCTTTAATTATCGCTGCCAAAGCTTCAGCACAAATGTCCCTTAAGTTTTCACAAGTTTTCTTTTAATCCTCTCAATCTCAGAGCAAATTCCATTGATCTGTATTGCAACATGACCATATCATCATCCACTTTCTCTGTTTTAGTCACAATTTCTCCTAATTTATTTTCCAGATTCAAATTAGCTTCATTAATTTCTTCTACTCTCTCCTCCAGCTGAACAAGGTGTTTTGCCAGTCCTGAAACTGCTAGAATAATATCTTCTCTTATTTCATTATGCTTCTCTTCCACAACATCTTTAATTGCTTTTATATCTGCTGCAAATTCTTTGAGTTTCCCATCCATAATTACCGTTTGATCATTCATAGCTGCAGTTTGATTATTCATGGCTTCTTTTATAAATTCTTTAAGATCTTTTAAAGAAGCCTCCTGGCTCTGTGATTCCACCGGAAATTGTGCTCTCTGTGTCACTACTGACATTATTGGAGAGCCTCCTCCACTTTTAGGAACTACTGACTTAACTTGTTTGGAAGCCATCTTATACTAAAAAAATCTTTTTCCCTTTAGCAGCCACAAAGTCTCTTAAACAGTTTTCAGACAATTTTCAGAAATAAAAATAGTTATTTATAATTTATAATAATTTATCAAGCAAAATAGTCCTTCCTCCACCTCTTCCAAACTCTCAGTCCAGCAGCTTTAATCACTCTCAGAGCGTAAATCTCAAAAGACACTTTCGTTTCTAACTTTCACTTTCACGCCCACAACAAAGGCGCCATCTTCCAGCCTCCAACTCAAAGCGATACAATTAGAAACATTGTTAACTCGGAGCTAAGCATTGATACTTGCAAATTGCTTGTTCTCCTGCTTCTGCTCTGTCTGCTCTTGGAATCAATCAATCTCACTTTGACAGCAGAATTGGTCACGACGTCTGGCTCTGTTTAAACAGAGTTGTCCCGGATCCGGAGCTTCAGTGGGTTAAGTGGGGAACTCTCACCCTCCAAGCCCCTGGAGTTAATCCAGGGGCTTTCGGGGAGCTCTATCCATACCCATCAGCTCTCTTCTCCCGATGGAGAGGTTTCCAAGCTGCCAAACAGCCGATTAGCGCTGTTTGAGCAGCTTTAATGCGATCGCGGGGCTGGCGGTCTGCTAAGACCGTCTGCGACGCCGGCGGTGCCAACCGGAAGTCGAAACAAGCCTTATTTATGGTAGGCATTATATTCTTTCGATTTATGTGTCTGCCATGTTTAATTCCTGTAATAAGAAGTATCGTGCACAACACTGTGGAAGGAATGTTAAATGTAACTAACAAAAATAAGCAAATGATGTTAACAGAGGTAACTGAACATACTGCAATTATGAAATATGAACATGCTGAAGAAATTAGGGAAAGTTTGAAACCTTTCAATAAGTAAGTTTTATTTTTGAAAATGAATAAAGAATAAAAAGGGTGGATTTGTAGGAAACAATGAAATTCAAAAATAAAATCCTTTGTATTGTCAACCGTTACAAAGTACCAGCACATGACTAGGTAATTTGGATGATAATAGCACGTAAAGCGAATGAGGGTGGGAAGGGGGTTAATGTATTCTTAATAGGCGTCTTGGATTAGTTGTAACCCCGGAGAACCTATCCAATGGGACCGAAGGGGAAGGAATGGGGCATCGCGATAGGGTGTATAAAATGTCCTGCTTTTGAATTCAGGGGTGTGGCTTTTGGATTAGAACTTCCTGTTGAAGTTTCTAGCCAAGACCCCACCGCACTTTGCAAACTTTTTATTTTATTTTGGGTAAATAAACTTTTCTTACCAATCCAAGGTTTCTTTTGTGGAATCATTTCCAACACAGCCCAGCAAGCTTTGTAGCATGAGGCTGCTGTGAAGCTTACCGGGCTGCCCCCATCCCGTCCCACCCCCACTGCTGCTGCAAAAGGGGCTGCTTCAGGAGCTGCTGGCCAGCGAAAAGGGGGCTACCCAGCCCAGCAAGCTTTGTAGCCATGTGGTGTCCCCCGAGGCTGAGCGCGCCAGGCCCAAAAGGCGAGTGAGCCTCGCTATGTCCCCCCCAAGGCGGCTCTTCGGCTGAGCGCAGCGGGTCTCCCTCCCCCCTCTGCCAGTGTCGGCCTTACCTTCTAGATCTTCCACGCGCCTCCAGAGGAAAGGCGGTGGTGGCAGGAGACGATAGCGGCGGCCTCGGCAGGAGAGGGCAGTGGCGGCGGGGAGGGTGAAGCCGGTGGCCCAGCAAGCTGAAACACCACCACCCCCGTTTCCCCCACACACACAGCTGCAATGGCGGTGGATTTGGGAGCTGCTGGCAGGCGGGGAGGGGACCACCCGGTCCAGCAAGCTTCGCAGCCATGCAAAAAGCTGCTGCCATCGCTGCCATGTTCGCGCATGCGCATCCCATTGGACTTGCAAGGCAATGGGATGTGCGTGCGTGAAGAACATGGCAACGAACATGGCAGCCGGGGCAAGTGAGCGGCAACCAGGGGACCTGTTTGGGGGCATGGCCGGCCAGCCATTACTACCGGTTCTGTGACCGATGAAAAGTTTTTACTACTGGTTCTCCTGAACCAGTGCAAACTGGGAGCAACCCACCACTGGCCCTAGCATAACTTCAGATTGATAATGATGTTTTCAGTTTACTTCCAGTCTCACTTTTAAAGATTCTAGTGTTGCTGACATTTTTGTTTATGTAAAACCAACAATGAAAGTGTTTGCTCCTTGATGTTATTATATTTTCTTTTCATACTGACAAATATCTGCAACATTAAATGTCAGTGTAAGTATAATGCTGCTAATTGAGAATGGACTTTTATTTCAGTGCTATCTACAAGTCTCCTTGCTCCATTACAATTCAGAATTTTGTCATTGTCTCACCTGTAAAGCAATATTATTTCTTATCCATAGTGACATGTCTTATTGATTAATGTTCTTGACAGATTGAAGTCTAAAATTATGTCAAATTTATTCTATACAAAGTACAAAAAAGTATTAATGGATGCTGTTTTTCTCTTAGGAAATACCCAAATATATGTATAGGGGACATATTATATATTCTTCAAAACTATATTTTTGTAAGTTATGCATAGTCCTGTAAATGCTTTGTGCAACCTCAAATAGATAAACAGGGTAGCCAAACGAGTATTATTTCTTGTGGCTGTCAAAATTATTCATCCCTACAAGTTTGCGTATACATGTGGAAAGAAAGTCTTGTAAGTTTATTACTTCTCTTTTAAACTAAATACAGAATGTTGTGCCATCCAAACCCATTCAAAGACTAAATCCTTTTTAGTGAGTAAAGTTGCGTACAGTGTTTAAAATGCAAGGCTGACACATTTCGTGGCAGAACATCATACAAGATATGGGCCATCATTAAAAAAAAAATCTCTAGGCCTTGCAATTGTAGTAATATCCCAGATTATAAGGAAGAAATTATCTAGATTCCAGACTTCCAGGTTTTAAAAATAAATGTCAGTGCCTTAAACTGAGCCCATAAACAAACTGACAGCTACTGTAATTCAGGTAAAAGAGACATAATTAAGTGAAAAACTTTGGTTCCAGTGAGCAAGCAACCAAAGCTTTAAAAAGGGAACTGTCAGATCTACCCCAATCTGGTCCCTTAAGGAAAGAAAAGCCTTCGACTCCATTTGGTTAAAGCAAATGGTTCTTTTGCTAAGGTTGTTGGTTGCAGTAAAGTCAAAGCAGCTCTGAAATTTACTGTGCTCAGTAGTTACAAAAATAAGATGTACGCTTGCCCCAGCCCATCCCTCCCCCCGTGACCAGTCCGTTTCCAGCCAACCGGAGCTCACCAAGAAGTTTTGAGATATTTGGAGGTAATCCGCATATTTCTCAGGGTGCCTGGCCATGGGGTGCTGGTACAATCAGAATTTTTTAAACAGTTTGAGGGATTTAATATGTTGGGAGTCGACCCATTCCGTTCCTGAGGGGGGAAAGATTTTCCAGGCTACCAAATATTGGGTTTTTCCCTGATGTATATGAGAGTCCAAAACGTCTTTGACTTCAAAGTGCTGCTCTTCCTCGATCATAATGAAGCGCCAGAAGAGACGTCTAGAGCGACGCTGGAGGACCAGTAACTCCGAATCTCACCGAACACTCTTAAGAACCTTTATTAGGACTTATTTAGTGGCGATACGGGTGGCAAAATGTTCACATTTTTCCGCACTTATTGCATCCGCTGATTCTCGCCCAGCTGCCCTATTTAGGGTGACTCGCTCCCTCCTTAAGGTAGGGGGAACAGAGGAGCCCTTGCAAGGTAGAGCTGAGGAATTTGTGCAGTTTCTGTCGGATAAAGTCGCTCAGATTCGGATGGACCTGGACTCTGATTGGGCAATTCCAACCGAGATGACGGGGGCAGGTCTTAGTCCTATTGTGTGGGATGAATTTGAGCCTGTGACTCCTGAGGAAGTGGACAAGGCTGTAGGGGCGATGAGTTCCTCCACTTGTTTGTTGGACCCGTGCCCCTCCTGGCTGGTTTTGGCCAGCAGGGAGGTGACACGAGGCTGGCTCCAGGCTTTAGTTAACGCATCCTTGAGGGAAGGGTCCTTCCCGCAACCATTAAAGGAAGCGGTTGTAAGGCCCCTCCTCAAGAAGCCTTCCCTGGATCCAGCAGAATTAAAGAACTTTCATCCAGTCTCCAACCTACCCTTTGTGGGAAAGGTTGTAGAGAAAGTGGTGGCACTTCAGCTCCTGCGGTCATTGGATGAAACGGATTATCTAGACCCTTTTCAGTCTGGCTTCAGGCCTGGCTACAGCACAGAAACTGCTTTGGTCATGCTGATGGATGATCTCTGGTGAGCCCGAGATGGGGGTCATTCCTCTATCTTGGTGCTACTTGACCTCTCAGCAGCTTTCGATACTTCAAATGGGGTTTTCCCTCCTAGAAAACGCCTCCAAGTTAGGAGTACTCAGTGCACCGCATAGGCTTCCTTCTCCCAGACTGCTCATCTCTGCTCCATCTCATTTAGCTTTTTAGAAGTGTAGGCACAGGGCTGCAGGACCCCTTGCTCGTTTTCTTCTAGAAGCACTGTGTCCACTGCAACTTCACTGGCATCAGCCTGAATGACAAAGGGGGCGTTGTGGTCTGGGTGTTTCAGCACCAGCTCTGCTGGGAACAAGCACTTAAGCTTTTCAAATGCAGCCTGGCATTCCATAGTCCATTTAAGTGGCTGGCTGGGTTTGAGTTTCCCCTCTCCTTTTGTCTTTAGCAGGTTGGTGATAGGGAGGGCTATCTGGGTAAACGAGGGGATGAACTGGAGGTAAAAGTTTGCAAATCCCAGGAAGCTTTGTTGTTTCTGGGTGTGGAAAGGAGCGCACTCTAGCACTGCCCACACCTTTTCGGGGTCCATCTCTATCCCCTTGTGGGAGATGCGGTAGCCCAGATAGTCAATTTTACTCTGGTGGAATTTGCATTTGGACAGCTTGGCATATAATTTTGCTGCTCAAAGCTTCTTGAGCACAGCTCTGACTAGTTTTACATGATCTGCCATTGTCTCAGCAGGTTCTGACCCAGCCTTAGCAGAACCAAGAAACAGACTGCTTGTTCCGAAAAACCCCTCTTTATTTAGCTCCTGTGAATTACTGGCATTCACACACTAAAAAGTCCAGGCAATAATCCTTCAAAGGGTTAATTGCAGTAACAGATCTTATCAGTTCCTTGGGATACTTGCCAGACCGGGAGCTTCCAGTCGCAAAACTGTAAATTAAGTTTTGGCAAACAGTCTCTGAGGCACGAACCACGATAAGCAAATCTTCCGAAAGAAATCCGAATGGTTGTCTCCTGCAACCACCACTCCCCTTTCCTCCTATTTATTCCCCAGCCAGGGAGGGGCCATTCAGCATCCACATGTTCCCTTCTTCCTGAGTTGGCTCCTTGTCCTCAGTTGTTCTCCTCTTGTAACAGCTGTGCGCATGCACGCATCTGGAACAGGCCCCAGCTGTTTATCTTCCCCATTTATCTCCGACTCCGAAGGCAGCTGGGAAATGTCGGACGGCCCTGGCTCTATCTCTGCTTCCAACGCAGAGCATCCATCAGAACCTTCCCCAGACTCCAGGACTGGCCCAAGTTCCTCCCCAACCTCCTCATCATCTGAGTCTGCCGCCAGCTCCGCTGGCAGCTGGTGAGCCACAACACTGTACAGGTAATCCTCGAGTTATGTTTTTATTGGAGCCTGCCAATTACATTCGTAACCCGAGGATTCATTGCAGTGAATCACGTCAAACGAACGTGATCACTTCCTGCTTTCACCCACACATTTGCTAATCAAATGTGCAGGTCGTTAAGTTCACATGAGGTATCTCAGGGTGGGGAAGGCCATGGAGGGCCTAGTGATGGAACAGGCCACCTGCTTCAGACCACCCAAGGCCTCCCCCCACCCACTGAGATACCTCATGCTCCCTCCCCTCGGGTCCCCACAATTGCTCCCCCCCATGCTGCCACACCAGGTCACTTACCTTGTGAAGATCTAGCGAGGTGTCTCCTGTCCAGCCTCTCTGTTACGGTTTCTTTGCCTGCTTGCAGTCTCAGTACGAAAAGTGTTTGCAAGCCGATGAGACTTGGGGGCAGTGAAATCGCACTGCTTCAAGCCTCCCATTGGCTTGCAAACATTTTTTGCGCTGAGACTAGAAGTTTCTAGGGGGGCGTGATCTCGTGAGACTGGACTCTTGGACTGCCACAGTTTTATGCTTTAGAATGTTTTCTAAGGCAGAAGAAACTTTCCTGGGAAAGGGGAAGTTCTGGAAATCAACCCTTCTGCTCCCCTGGATAGCTGGATGCTCTCAGAAAGCTTCTTGAAGAAGTGATCAGGTGACTCTCTGGCTGGGGGCTGGGCAACCAAGAAGCAAGTTCACTGTGGAAGAACCAGCCGTTTTAAATGGACAAAGTCTTCCACTGCTTCTTGGACACTAGCTTTTTGCATATTAACCTTTCACTCTAAAAGAAGCTTCCTTTGGCTGCAGCTTGTTTTTTCTTTTTTGTGGCAATGTCGTCATTTCTGAGGCTCCGGGACTTTAAGATGGCGAGGAGGGGAGGAGCTGGTGCATCCAAGCCAAAATAAAGAAGCTGAAAATCACTGTGGAAACTACTTCTGAAACTTCTGGACTTTTTAAGAGGGTTTTATATTTCCAATAGACTCTGCTGAACTTTTTTATTTTTAAAACAAAGATGGCCTAAATGGTGTTCTGTTCTTGCTGGTAGGAGCGGGAGAACAGCTCCAATTTTATTCACTTCTGATTGGTTTAGCAGCGTGGGCTGTTAGATAAAGAGGCACAGATTAAGTTTATTTCTGTCGCTTATACTACAGTGGCGTTGTTTGACCACAGGAAGGAGCCAAAGACTGTAGCATTATGAATTCTTTTTAATACTTCAGTAGTATTACTCAAACTATTGGATTTAATGTTATAAATTTACAAACCTAGAACTTTTAATTTTAAAATTTAAATCTTAGTTATGTTTTGAAGGGATGGCCACCCATAAGAAGATGGAGAAGATATCAGGACACACAGAATCTTTAAGATCCTTTTTGGATGAATATACAGCTAAAACGCATGAAGTAATTCAGGCAATGGGAACAAAGCTTGAATCAAAACTTGACACACTTTCAAAGGAGTTCCATGAGGAGATACAACATTTGACGGGAGATATTAAACAGGTGAAGGATAGAGTGGATCTTATGGAGCACAAACTGGAGAAGAAAGACATTTTGTTTGAAGCTGATCTGGCTTGGAAGCCCAGATGAAAGAGCTTCAAATATGATTTAGAGCAAACCCTGAACGATCTAGAAAGGACATCAGAGTAAGGATGATTAATGCTTTGGCCTAGTTAATTGGGAAGAAAAATTCCTCAATCTCGAGATAGACAAGTATATAGAGTGAACTCCAGATTCGCTACTATGAGAAAATTACCAAGGGATGCCTTAGTTCATTTCGTAAGAACAACAATGAGAGACCGTGTTCTGGACTGCAATTTTAAATCCAAACTAAGAATGGAAAACATGGACATAATTGTTTTGAAGCAAATTCCTGTCAGAATTTTGAGAAAAAGCAAAGCCTACTCATTCCTTACTAATATTCTGAAGAGGAGAAAAATTCCCTTCCATTGGGATAAGCTTGAGGGAGTGATACTTACTTATCATGAGCAAAAATTCAGACTGAATTCTATAGATAAAGTCAAGGATTTCTTGTCCAGACATAAATTAATTTCGGACGTAGTTGAAGAAATGGACATACACAAGACATTAGAGGTAGATCAACCCCAAAAAGCTGATACTGAAGAAGAAGAGGTGGCTGAGATGTCTGCACAGGAATTTGCCATTTAACTCAAAGATGGACATTAAATGGATTACATGGAATATTAATGGGGCAAAAAAGATTAATGCAGTGGCTTTATATATTAAACCCAAGATACTTTTATTAGATGAATATGGTAGATTTGTAGAAGTGGAAATTGTACTTAATGGAATAAAATCAATAGTAGTTGGTCTTTATGTGCCAAATGAGGATAAAAGTAGTCAATATATGGTGATATATTGACTAAAAAGTCTGGTTTTAGGGTTGAGAAAAAGGTGAAATATTTGGGGGTTATGTTGACAAACACAAAACTGTTCCAAAACAATTATGTGCCTCTCTGAAATGATATTAAAAAGATTTATTAAGATGGGATAAATTGCTTTTATCACTACTGGGTAGAATGTCTTACCAAAGATGCTGTTTCAGACATTACCAATACTTGCAATTGATATTCCATTTAAACAATGGCAGATGGATACTTCTAAGTATATATGACAAGGGAAAAAACCAAGGATTAGATACAGGTAGGATTTCTATGGAAGTCAGTTGGCTGGTGGGGTGGGAGCGTGTCTGACCCCTTCTCACTGAAGACGTCCTGTAAGTCCCAGTACTCCTTGGTGATCCGAGGGTCACCTCGGGGCCAAACTTTGGTGGCTACTCCCACCTCCCTTTTCAGTTTCACCTGCTTTGCAGTAGGTTTTTGATGTCCTTTTCCCCCTCCCCCATCACAGCCAGCAAGCCAGATTTTTAGTAGCCCCCTCCTCCAGTTCACACAGAGGTTCAATTTCTGGAGCCAAGACAGTCCTAATACAAGGAGTCTTTCTGTTCCAGGGGCTATGATGAAGCTCAGGGTCTCTGTGTGTGCACCCATCCTCATCTCTATTGGTTCGGTGACAAATGCCGCTGCCCCCTTCCCACCACTGAGTCATCCAGCTGGCAAAAAGCTATGGGCACTTAAAGCTGTTTGAGTCTCATGCTCAGTTTCGTGACCAAGGCAGGGTTGACCAGGCATCTGGTGTACCCTGAGTCCAGTAGGGCTACTAGGCTCCCTTTTCGCCCTGAGGATTGAACCACCAGTTTTATGGGGATGGTCACTGGATTGACCAGGCGATTTACCAAGGGATTACTATAATAGCTGATTTTAAGGTATTTGGGAGTTGAAATGTAAAAATGTAGACAAGAGCACTTTCAGAGAAGTTACTACAGAATGTATTTCCCCAAACCATATGTCTGTGGCATAAAACTCCATTGCTGTTTATTGTCCATGTCTGCTTAATATAATCTTTAGTGACTCTTAAAATAACTCACATATATTGGGTTGTGGTCTTGCATACAATTGCTTAGGACTGGTTGCGTTTATTTTGTATTACCCGACCAAGAGGGCAATGTCAACCATTCATTAAAAGTATGGCTAGTTGAATCCAGGATTTTAAAAGCTGCATGGATACATGAAGTTTAGATTTTTTTACTACCTGATAGTTCATTTAGTGACCGTTCGAAATTACAATGACACTGAAAAAAAGTGACTTATGACGGTTTTTCTCATGACTGTTGCATGTCAGCTCTGGCATGCTCAGCTCGGAGCTGCCATTCGGGGAGGGGGAGAAAAGACCATCAGGGGCCGATCCCAGGGGAGGCAGCCTTGCTGCAAACAGCTGGACATTTTCAAGCCCCTTACAGGGCCTCCAGAACTGCCTCAGAATGTCTCCAGTGGCAGGCGAGCCTCAGAAGCACAACTTACAACTGTGAGACAACTCAGAATAACTCAACACTTCCGAGAGCACTTGGTGACGGGCAGGCACGTAGGAGAGGGGGTGTGGTGGCAGGAACTGTTTAAAGGTGGTGGGCAGCACCGGACATTAGCTCTGTCAATCCTTTCTTTGCATTGTTGATTGCTTGGATGGTCAGTGAGTACCGGAGAAGATAAAAGCTTCAAACCTAAACATCGTTTGGCTGGGTTTTTTTTTCTGCGGAACCTGACACTTTTACAGAGCTCTTTACCATAGCTGAAGGTACAGTGTTGGGGTTAGAGGCAGCTGATTTGGAGGATTCTGCAGTGGCAACTGAAGTCACTGTACTGGAAGCCATACCAGACCTGGCAGGGGAGGCATCCCTGGATGTTAGACCCAAAGACCACTCCAGCGCAAGGGAGCTTCCCGTGGAGCATGGGGAGCCAGAGGCTGGACAAAGGCCACCAGGGCCCAGTGCGGAGTGGGGTCTGGGCCACAGGGCCACTCTGTCATCTGTTCCTCTCCTCACCCCGTCTGGTACCCATTTTTCCCAGTGGTGGGATAGGAGGATATCAAGTGACGATTGGAGCTACTCCACCACAGTTGGCAGCCAGACCATAGACGTGCTGCAGGAGTTGTTCGGGGTGGTGGGGTTTTGTGAGCCAGGACGTGACAGTGGATGGCGGGACCTGGCTGCAACAGGCCACCCACCACACGGACCCCAACAGCCAGGAGGGGTGGCCGGTGGGTTTTGGGTTCCCAGCAGAGACCCCGAAGAAGCCCGCAGGGACAGACCAATGGCCACCCAGGCCGGGTAGCCGCTAGCACGTGCTGGGGGAGAGGTCACCAGGATATGAGAACTACCCCCCCAGGTCACAGAGGGGTGTCTGTTGGCCATGGCCTTGGGACGTTGGGATCCACCGCCAGTGCGGGCCACGTCTGACGGCAGCCCAGGGAAAGTAGCCCTTTTCCTGGGCCAGGTGTTAAACCACCTGGACTGTTACATCCATTTATACGCGTCCAATTGGGACATGATACTGGTGGTGGCAGCAGTAATGGATGAAGAGGCCGCTGATTGGGTGGCAGACCTCTATGGGGAACATGCTGCCGAACTAGGCGACGTTGATCTGTTCTTAGCAGTATTGCAAGAAAGATTTGAGGACAGTACAAGGACCCAGGAAGCGGAGGGTGAACTGCTCTCAGTTAAACGGGGGAGGCCTGTACGAGAATACATTAGGGAATTCCGGTGCCTAGCTGGCAAGGTCTGGGGTTGGCCAGAGCGGCTGATTGTGCATCACTTCTACGCCGCACCTGTATGTGCCGAGTACTGCCCCCAAGAAGTGACAGCATGGTTCCAAGCCACAATGGAACTTGATGTAGAATTCCCTAGAGCAGTGATGGCTAACCTTTTTTCCCTCAGGTGCCAAAAGTGTGCGCGCACACATTATCGTGCACACGCACGTGTGCCCACACCCATAATGCAATGCCCCTCCCACATGCCCTGCCCCTCTGCACATGCGTGTGACCCCCCCCCATGCGCACGCGACCCCTGCATGTGCACATGACCACCCCTTTTGGCCTCACATCCCAAAACAGCACGGGGGGGAAGCCTTTGCCTCCCAAAATGGCTGTGGGGGGGAAGCTTCCAAAATGGCTGGGAGGAGGAAAAAAGCCTTTGCCTCCCAAAACAGCTGGGGGGGAGGGAAAGAGCCTTGGATAGTACAGTGGCCCTGTTATTAACATCAGCTGCCTGCAATTATTGCAGGTTCGAATC
>WNWU01001611.1:0-11871 GCA_012654045.1 Ptyas mucosa | reverse complement strand
TTCGCTGAAAAAGAAACTTTGGGAAACTTTTTTCTCACCCCTTTTTTTCCTCCTCCCTTTCCTCACCCCGAACGGCCGGCGGGCGAGGCTGCCCGAAGCGTTCCTTTCCAAGGGGCTTCTCGGAAGCGGGGAGCTGAAGCGGAAAGTTCCTTTCCGATGTGGGAGAGGGAGAGGGGCGCAGGTCCCCCACCCCGCCTCAACTCCCCGCTTCCCTCCCCCGGCTGAACTGAATTTGAGGCGCGGGTGCCGAGAAGCCCCTCAGAAAGGAATGCTTCGGGCAGCCTCGCAGCGACCGGAGCAGCCTCGCCCGCCGGCCATTCGGGGCGAGGAAAGGGAGGAGGTGCCTGTGGGGGGAAGGAAAGAGCGGGGAGCTGAGGCGGGCGAGGGACGGCGCTGGTATTCGGGGCCAGTACCAGGCAGCTGCGGGCACTTGCCATGGGCCACACATGACCATGTGGTCATTCGGCTCCCACTTGCCTGGCAGCAGCTGCTTCTGCTCTTCTTCGTCGCCCGGCACCGACCCTCTTCAGCACTGGAGCCGCGGCTGCGACCGAGGCCAAATTCGGTGAGTGGCGAGCTCCAGCCGGGGCGGGCGGGCCCGGTGGCCAAAGCGCCCCCGGCATGGCTGGCTGCTCGCTTGCTCGCCGGCAGCGCCTTCTGCTCCTCTTTTGCCCCTCAGCGACTCCCAGCAACTCCCAGCAACATGCCGCAGCGGCGCTTTGGCTTCCGCTCATTAGGCATCGGCCGCCTCTCTGCTCAGTTGCTGGGAGCCGCTGAGGGGCAAAAGAGGAGCAGAAGGCGCTGCCGGCGCAAGCCTCCCTGACCCCTACAGCCAAAAAGGGGTGCGGGGGAGGGGCACTGCACCCCCCCACATCCCATTTTGGCTTTAGGAAGCCTCCCTGCAACCCCGGGAGCCAAAACAGTTGCAGGGAAAAAGGCATTTTTTTCGTGACCCGAATATAAGCCGAGGGGCCATTTTTCAGGCTGAAAAACGGGCTGAAAAACTCGGCTTATATTTGAGTATATACGGTAACATATATTTGGTTAGGGAAAAAAGCAAGAATAGGTTTGAAAATGTTTCAAGACTCCAAAAAAGAAGGAGTTTTGGGTTGCCAGATTAGGAATTGTATTATCACTCCTCGGTACTTACATGGGTGAAGGAATGGATTAATTTGAGGCACAAAAGTCTATTAACCTTAGAAGGACATGACCTTCAATTAGGTTGACATGCTTTTTTATGGTATGGGAAGAATAAGATACATAGCTATTTTCAAAGACAGTATATTAAAAATGCATCAGTATGGGTTAAAATTAAAGAACAATATTATCTGAAAATACCAGTCTGGCTTTCCACAATGGAAGCAATGATGTATCCTAATGTTATTAACATGGAAAAAATTGTAAAATATAAAGATATTCTCAATGAAAAGGGGGAGCTAAAAACTAAGCAAGAACTTAATTGTCAAGGGATGGACATAGCATGGTGGCCACAAATGCAGATACAATCTTGATATGAGAAAGATGCTAAAATGTATGGTTTTAATAAAGAATTAACAGAACTGGACCAGATATTAACTGGAAAGGATGAAAAACTGATAAAGAAAATATATAGTTACTTATTAAGTATCAAACTGGAAAGTGAGCAGGTAAAGGAGACAATGATAGTTTGGGCTAAAAAAAATTGGATATGCAATAGAATTGGATAAATGGCAGAAATTGTGGAATAGAAATGTTAAATTAGCTATGTCAACTGCATATAAAGAAAATTTGTATAAAATGTTTTATCAATGGCATATTGCACCAACAAGACTGGCAAAAATGTTTAAAGATAGATTAGCTAAGTGTCAGAAGTGCAACCAGATACCTGGCTCCTATTACCATATGTGGTAGACATGCCCAAAAGCTAAAAAAATTGGACAAAAATACATAATTGGTTGGAAAACATGATAAAGCAGCAAATAGATTAGAAACCAGAAATATTTTTATTGGGCATCCTGCCAGAAAAATATGATAAAAGGAATATATATTTGATTTTATATGAATTAACTTCAGCCCGAACTGTATTTGCACAACAATGGAAAAACAACGAGATCCCAACAGATGAGAGTGTAATTAAGAAAATATTAGAATATGCAGAGATGGATAGTTTAACGCTTACAATTAAGGGAAAAAAAGAAACTGAATATTTCTTGATATGGGACCTATTTTACCAATGGTTAGATAATAAATACAGGTTAGAAATATGGGGATATAAAAAGAATAAATGATATAAGGGAGATTTGTTAAAGTAAATAAGTTAAATATTATTATTGTGATTATAGTATTAATATTGTGATGAATACTACGGATTAGTAGTACATCTTGATTATGATTGCCTAAAAACAATTGTACTCAAACAACACACTGTTTGATTGAAATTGAATTTTTACATGTTATATAAACAAAAATAGAACAAATAGAACAACAACAACAAAAGCACTGCATTGAATCATTTTCCCATCCCATATTCTTTGTCGTTGTTTCATTTAGGGAAAGATCCTCAACCGAAAAGGATGCTGTCCCATTTGCACTGAAAGTGAGTAAGTTCATTTATTTACTGTTTCCCCCCAACACTCTTCTTGTCAGCAAAATAAGGATAAATTATTGTGTGTTATTCCTCATTTTGTTCAAAAAAGTAAATAGTTGCAATAGGATTGAGTTTATGAAAAATGTGGAAGAGCAAATAAATACATCAATATAAATCTCGATAATATTACTCTTTATTGCTTATGTCCAAACTATTTCCTTGTTAATAAAAAAATGTGAAGCCTATAATGAAAAGATTAAAATGCTTGGTGTCATTAGAGAGTTCTCCCAAAATAATCTATATTTATCTTAATATGAAATAAATTCAATTAAAATATAATTGAAATAATATTCAGTGCCATGAAAAAATTTAAAAATACATACATTCATTTGCAATGAAATTAATAATAGCATGGAATTTGCTATTGGGAATTGCTAGGAATTTTGCTAGGAATTTCTAGTCCTGCTACTGTTTGTATAATATAATAAAAGTTTTTTATAAGTAATATCCTTAATGAAAAACAGGGTAGCCCAGATTTATAATTGCAAATATAATAAATCTTTATTATAGTATTTAACTGTTTAATTTTTAAAGCATGAGCCATGAATTTGAAGTTCTAACTAAAGAACAGTTCACATATTAGCCTTAAATAAGTCTACCTTTTCATCCTCATCTTTCTGTTTTCTGACACTTGGAAAAATCCTGCCCTGAATTGTCTGCCATTGAAAGACAAACTGACTCAGTATAATGCAATATTCCAATATTCATTCATACATACACACATTAATAAATTAATCTGTTCACAAAATAATTATTAATTTATACGTCTTTCATTGTTATAAAGATTTCTCTGACAATTAACTTGTAGCAGTTGATTTTAATATATATTGTACATTTAATTGAAGCCATGTGCAAGAATAGAACAACTAAGTATTCATTCTTACTTTTGGAGGGCATTTGTACATTTTTGTATGATTATTTATAAACCAAATTGGTTGAAAATTAATGTTAATTGAAGTTCTGTGTGAGCATTTCATATGCGTCAAGAACACATTACATCTGGATACTTTGGAATTCACTTGGACTGCCGAGATGTTTCACCCTTCATTTCCCAGTTGTTTTTTATACAGAAAACAGTATTGAAT
Source organism: Ptyas mucosa (assembly GCA_012654045.1). Lineage (NCBI taxonomy): Eukaryota > Metazoa > Chordata > Lepidosauria > Squamata > Colubridae > Ptyas > Ptyas mucosa. Next base: position 8,160 of record WNWU01001611.1, on the reverse strand, counting down.
TTCAGGGCTTTCCACCTGAGACATGACCATCATAGGAAAACAGTAATTTTGTTCTTCTCTGTTATGGTATATGGGATAATAAATACAAAAGCAGTCCAAAAAAAACGTTTAGAATTCCTTCCAGGATGTCATTTAATATATCCATTCACCAAACCTAGTCTGAAAATCCAGAGACAATCAACAGTATGATTTGCTTACATTTCTGATGGCGAATGCTATCATTCAGCAAGTAGACAGAATGCCATCAGGCCTGAGGAACTGTTTTATTCTGGAAAATCATGTCTGTTTAATAGAGCTATAGGAAATCCATGCTCAGAAGATATTTTGACAGCAAAGCAGGATAGAAATGTTTTAAGCTATATTTCATTTCAGCAAGTGATTAACTCCGATTTAAATCAACAAGAGTTGAAAGATATTAACTTCAGTGGAAATGTTCTGTTTAGTATTTGCAATTGAGTTCTATTGAGTTTTTGTGTCTCAGGTTCTCTGCTTGTCTAAGTCCTTCCCAGTCTGGAATAATTTAAAATGCAATAATGCAGGAAATTATGTACTTCTGCAGCTAAACAGTGACCCTGATAGCTTGCCAAGATAAAGTCTAGATTCAACTGCCAAGATTTGCCACAGCATGTTTGATGGACTAGAGATATATAGACTTTTAGCCCTTCATATTTTCTCCTATAAAATAAATATTTTTCCTTGTTCCTAAATTTCTGTGGGCCAAATATATCTGTAGCAATTATATCCCATTGCTATTCTTCAAATGTGTTAAATTAAATTGTAGGCAAAGTCACTGAGAATTCTAGAAGTTGCAGTCCAAAGTATATGAAAAGCAGCAGCATAGATATGGCAGGTCTGCTAGATGCAGGGAGATTTGCAAGATAAAAAAAAAGAAAAGAAAGTGAAGCTGGTAATGCAAAAACAGACGGAACTTCAATCATCCCATTGCAATTGCCATTTTAACTTCTTTGACCATATCCTTCATATCCCCTTGGCTGGATGTTTAACAATGGGGTATGAGACCATTGTAATTTCTGCTCTATCATGAACCAAAGCACTGTGTGGTTATGAGGACACTATAGGGAAACACTGACCAACAGCATCAAAATAGTTGATCAATCCTCTGCAACCAATCTAAATATATAGTAAAAATATTTACATTTTAAAAGACTTAAACACTAAGATGATTTTTTTTTAGATGTTTTATTCAACTGGTTTGTTTTAATGATTTTTGCTTAACCTTTGTATTCTGATTTTAGTAATCTGGATTAGTTCTGTAGAAGGGATGTTACAAGCTATTTGTTGCTTAATAGATGTTATAATTATTAATGAAGAATTATTTAGGCTAAATCTAGTTCACTGTTTAATATATGGATTTACATTTACTTTAATGACCTTTAATGACCTCTTCTTTTTTCCTCTTGTATTCCCCATATAATTTAATAAAAATAAATTTTTATCCAGGTTGCATCTAACTTGCAGCTAATCTATCCTTTTAAAAAATTTATTTATGGGGCAATTGTGTTTGGAAGACCAAACAAATGGGAGTTTGGGAGACCAAACAAACCTCAGGGTTTTCTCTGGTTCCAATCAAATGCTGTTTCCACTGTAGGATATAACTTTTGTTGAAAGTTATATTGGTCTATGGCTATTGTGAATTCCCTAGTTTTTCTTTTTAAGTCTCCTATTTTATGTTGCATTAAAATATTATTGGCAAAGCAGCATAGATGAATAACTTTGAAAATGTTGAGCAAGTACCAGAATATAAGAACTAAATAACCATCATTATTATATTTCTAATATCTATAACCAAAATTATATTTCTAATATCTATAACCAAAATCTCAACAGTGAGGCTGTGTATTAACCAAATTATCAGCCCAGGTATAGAACAAGTAGTACTTTTACTCTAAGTTTACTTGTCAGTTATGCTTGATGTGTGGGTCTCAGGAAGCAGGCCACTTTGATCTGGCTGGAGATCAGTATCCACCCCATGGACCTGGCAGAATAGGGGAATGTTATGAGTCAGGAAGGTCTGATCTATCACCTGGTGACGTTGATTCTGGCATTCTATATAAAGGCTACCTTGTAGAACAAGAAGGTTCAGCAAGAGGCCCTGTAGTTGAGGTCTCCAAGTCTGAGGGGGGAAGCAAAAACCATCATCTTCTCCCTCTGCCTTCATTATAGTTAGGGAACTAGTAACCCCCAAATTACAAACATGTCCTATAACTACTCTTAAAAATAAGCAATACATTTTCTCACTTAAATGCTCAGGATTTATACTTGCATTCTAATGAGTCATCCACAGCACCTTATAACTGTTTCTGTGTTGTGTCGCAGTACACAATAGCATAAGACCTGAAATAGGGAAGTTTCAGCTTAATTTTCCATTTAGCCAGGGAAGATAACCTACCTCCCTTAGATAATTTTCCGATAAACTTTGAGTTAGTTATTGGAGTATTATCCAATATTGAGTGAGTCTTCCTTGACTCACACATAGGGTGATTGTGGGTGCAAATTAGTGGGAAAAATCTTACATGTTCCTCTTTGCTTCTTGCAACAAAGATAATGGTACAGAATATAAAGACTACATTATTATTAGGAGTGATGGTGTTACTGTCCTTAGACATTCCTAACAAGATCAAGGCATATCTACAGCCTTTAAGAGGAATAGTAAACAATTTTCAGTACAAAAATGTTTACAATAGTACAATAGTAAACATTTTTCAGTAATTCCTCTGTATATTTGACAGTAAATCTCACTATGTACACTGAGCCCACTATGCTCAACAAATTCACTACCAAGTTAAATTGTATACATTAAAAAAAAAAACAACCCTTTCCCCCTCCCCTTCTACAAACACATAGACCAATTCCTTCTTCCCCTCCCCATTATAGGGCTTGGAATGGGATCAGCTCTTATGTACTTGTGAGGAAAAAATCTACAGGACCCTTATTATCAGGATTCCCACCGTATATTAAAAGATATTTCAGGGTCTTGTCTTCATTCTTTAAAAAACCAGTTGCTTGAGTTTTTGAGATAAGTTTCAGAGAGTTCAGTAGGACATATTCTTGCTATACAAATTACACATTAAAGAAACATACGATTTCATGGATTGTTTTTATACTTTATCTGTCCATGTATACTTGTAATGTATAGAAGCCAGTTTAGTTATATTGTTATGCCAAATGAAGACTATTCCAGATGTTTCATGGAAGTAAATCCATATATCTCATTGAATGTACGCTTGAAAAAGAGGAACAGCTAATATGGCTTTTCAGATGAATGTGCCAATATGGCTTTGATGTTTCCAGTCACATGTCTTTCATACATTACTTGCTTTAGATATCTCATGTACTTCGAAATATAAGTTATGAAGTTTTCCTTTATGTTGCAAGTTCCTTTACATTCATCTAATACTTACCTTTCCAAATTCTGAAATTGGTTTTGATGCTGCTTTTGTTTCTCACTCACCTGCAGAGCCTGGAGTTTGCACTGTATTTGGAGACCCCCACTACAACACTTTTGATGGGCGGACATTTAACTTTCAGGGAACATGTCAGTATGTTTTGACAAAAGACTGCACTTCCACCACCTCACCTTTCCAGGTGCTGGTAAAGAATGATGCCCGAAGGACTCGTTCTTTTTCCTGGACAAAATCTGTAGACCTTATGCTGGGCAGCAGCACTGTCAGCCTCCATCAGCATCTCACAGTGAAGTGGAATAGTACTCGCATTTCTCTACCATATGAGACACCACATTTTCACATTGACTTGGAAGGATATCTGTTGAAAGTGACAACCAAAGCAGGTGGGAGTATAATATGTGATACTAAATTCTCCATGATAACCCCACAATGTTATATAAATATGATTTAAGTTTCTACATTCTGCAATAATGTCATCTTGATTTATTAAAGTGATGGGAATTCTAGTTTTCCATTACTGCATTTTTCCCAAAATGGGACCCTAGAGCCGTGATAATGAACTAAGTGGCACACAGAGCCATCTCTCTGGGCATGTGGAGCCATTACCCATTGCTCTTCCAAGTTCCGGCATGCCAGCCAGCTGGTTTTCACATGCACAGGTGCACTGGAAACTGGAAGCTCAGCCACCCATTGCGCATGGGTGCTCCAGGAAGATGATCTTCTTGTTTCCAGTGTGTGCATGCGTGTCGGCCACTTGGTCTTCCGGTTTCTGGTGTACATGCGCATGTGAAGAACAGCAAGAGCAACAGGTGCGCATGCCAAAAGACATGGAGTGGGAATCCCAGCGGTCACTTCCTAGGGAAGCAGAGCTGTCAGCCAGGACAGGCGAGCTGGGGCTTCCCTCCCTCCCTGCCTGAGTGGGCTTCTTGCATGGCCCCAGGCAGTCTGGAGCACCTGGCTGGCTTGGGTGCCCCAGAAGAGCCGGCTGGCTCCCACATAGCCCCGCTGCCACTTCTGCCAAGGAAGCACGACCGCTTCCTGGCTGGTGCACTGTCTCTGGCATTCCTCCACAGCCTCACCACCCCAGAAGAGAAGCAGTAGCAGCAGCTGCAGGAGGAAGGGCAAGAGCAACTGGCCAGCTCAAGCACATTGGGCAGCATTTGCTGGCTGGGCAGCCGGCTGTCCCACCTGCTGCTCCCTCTCCGGCATTGCCTCAGCCAGCAGCACAGTGATGGGCATGGCAGGGGTCAGGTGATGGGCCAAACTGCAGGAGGTGTGACACCAGTGGTGGGTTACTCCTGGTTTGCACAGATTCGCAAGAACCGGTAGTAAAAAATTTTAATAGTTCGGAGAACTGTTAATAAGATTGGCTGGATGCGCCCTCAAACCGGTTCCCGGCCCGGTCGCCGGTCGCTTACCCTGCCCACTCTCAATCTATTGCTGCCTCCTGAGTCCCAGCTGATGGCTAGAGGGAAAAAAACTGTTTAAACTCTTGCCGCGGGGCTTCAAAGGGCCGCCCTACAGCTGATCAGTGTTAAAAGAAAACAAATGAATAGACCGGTGCCTGCAAAAATAGAAAAAACAGCCCCTTTCAGCTTCAGCATGGGTTAATTAGCACAAGTTGATTAGATCAGCCTCCTGACTCTCAGCTGATTTGCTCTCAGCTGTTTTGTGCAGGGCTCTGTTGCTAGCTGCAAAGAGTGCTGGAGCAGATTTTTTTCCCCCTAGCTATGCTGAAAAAACAAAACTAAAAGTAAAGCAGGGTCTTTGCTGCAACGTGACAAAATGAGGCAGAGAGATTTCTTTTTCTTTTTCCTCACCAAAAAAGGTAGGTGCAAAACTGCAAACAATGGGAAATTTAGGGCAAAAGAGGAGTTTGAAGATTTTAAAACACAAAAGAAAAAAAGCTCTATTTAATTAGGGAAATATAATAATTGAGATACTATTAATTGTATATTGTGTTGAAAGCAGAAATGGTTAAGTTGTGGTTTGGAGGAATATTTGGGGGAAATTATTTGGTTTATTATTATTGATAAATATAATTAATCGATTTGTAAGAAATTGGATGGAAATAATTGAAATATTCATGTTCATATTGATAAATATACAAAAAAGATAGTTATATAACTAATTGATTTATATTAAAATGTTAAATTTGTATTAAACAATTGTAATATTACATAATTAACCAATGTGAGGATGGATATAAAAATAGATGACAATGGAAAGAGGTATAATATAGAATAGAAGGGAAAAATTGAAATTGGTTAAGGTTAGAGATGAGGATGAAGGGTAATATTGGTTTTTTAAAAAAATAGATGAGGAATAAATATGGCAAAAATGAAATATAGAAATTGTCAATTTAATTGAAATGACTAAACACTGTTTAAATTTGTGAACCGGCCAAATACTCTGTTCAAAGAAAATACATTGTATGTTTGTATGTGTGTTTCTAATTATTGCTATTTATTCATATTTGTTCTCTTTTATTCTTTAAAATTTAACAATTCATTCTTTATCTTAATATCTTTATATTTGTTTGAGGTTGGCTTTCCTCCCTTTCATCTTTTTTATTGTACAGCAATCTTTCTTCTCAAACCTACCACCTCTCTCTTTTCTTTCCTTCTTACTTTCTCTTCCCCCCCTCTTCTTCTCCTCCCTACTTCCTCTTCTTTTTCCTTTCTCCTTCTCCTCTCTTCCTCCCACTCTTACCCTCTCTCCTACTCTAATTTCCCTTCCCTTCCTTCATCCCTCTCTATTGCTGTATCCTTTTATGCATATGGACTATTCAGAGGGCTGAAAAAGTTATTTCTGACTGGTCCTCGCACTTTTGATCAGTCCTCGAACTTACGACTGTCCTCACATTTTACGTTTTTGCCTTATCTTGTCACCATGGTGAAGGGAAGCAGTTGTGAAATGAGTGACATGGTTGTTAAGAATGCTACAATGGGCATAAATGATGACCAATCATAAGTACGAAGACTGGTCAAAAGTGCGAGGACCTGTCAGAAATGACTTTTTTCAGCCCTCTGGGTAGTCCTTTTGTGCATATGGACTACTCAGAGGGCTGAAAAGGTTATTTTTGACTGGTCCTCGCACTTTTGACCAGTCCTCGAATTTACGACTGTCCTCACATTTTACGTTTTTTGCCCTATCTTATCACCATGGTGAAGAGAAGCAGTTGTGAAATGAGTGACATGGTTGTTAAGAATGCTGCATGGGGCCACTTCCGGTGGCTCCGTGCTCGTTGAAGACACCTAGGATTAGGTGCCCGCTTCCTGGTTACATAAGAACCCCCGAACAGCTGTTCAGCGCTGTCGGGAGGTTCCAAAAGTTTTCCCCCGGGCAAAGGGGGAGACCGAAGAGCAGGCTGGTGGGGGTAGAGCTCCTCAAAGCCCCCCAGGAAAAATCCTGGGGTGCGAAGAAGAGGAGCTCCCCAGAAGCCAGCCAAGCAGCTCTGGACCTGGAATGCCTCTGCTGAAGCAGAGCGAAACGGCGCGACCACACCAAGCAACTAAAAACATTTGGGGTAACATTTTAAGATGCTGGATTAAAAAAAATTTTTTTTCTATTTTTTGAAATGGATTTGAAGCTGGCTAAGCAGAGCAGGAGAGTGTAAATTGGGACTGTTTAAACTTTAACTCCGGGTAAACTGCCAGAAAAAAAATGGCGTCTAGTGAAAGTGATTGTTAAAGCCTGTTACATTTGTAGCAGACAAAGACCTACAGAAAACGTTTAGACTGGTGCTGGAATGGAAGTAAAAGCGGAAATAATGGTTGAAGCTGGACTTTTAAAAATAGAAGATATTCGAATTGAAATTGCAAAGATTTTTAAAGAACTTTCAGACACTATTATTTCTAATTTGTTGGTTTTAACTGAACAGAAGTCTGATAATGAAGTGTTGCTGGGGAATCCACAGGACACTATACAGCAGAATTTACAGATTGAAGTACAAGCTGCAGGGATCTGTATGCTGGGAGATTTGGTACAAATGGAAGCTGTGGTGGATATTTTACATTTCTCTTTGGAAGAACAGCAATTGAATAAATTATTACAAGAGGAGGATTTATTTGCTAATTTGAGGTCTGCCACACAAAGGATGGATTTGCTGGACTATACAAGGAAGAAATGGTGGAAGCAGGGTTACAGAGGTCTGCTGGATTATACAAGCAAGAAATGGTGGAAACAGGACTATAAATTTAAGCTAAAGGATAAGACAACAAACTTGAAGGGATTTTTTATGATATCTCAACCTCAGGATAATTTTAAGAAATTGTTAGGAGGGTCAGAAGGAAGGGGGATAGAACTGTGGCTAACAAGAGATTGGAAGAAATTTTTTTTAGAAAGAAAAAATTGCAAGATTTTTATTTTTGATGGTTTTAAAGGTTATGGATGTTTCATAGGTATATAGGATAATGGTTTGTTTTTTTTCTTTTCTTCTCTTTTCCTTATCATTATAATGGTTAAATTAAAGAATGTTGGCTACCCTCCGGAAGCTTGGGGATTTATATTTATAATGATTTAAGAAGTTTTATTGATATTTTTTTCTTTTTTTAAAAAAAAGAAAGAAAAAAGATAATAACAATAATATGAGATATAGGGTATAAGGGGTTTGCCTTTTTTCATTTTCTTTTTGGGAAAAATGTTGAATTCTAATAAGTTAAGGAGATGATTAATAATTTTAGCTTTATTATTGTTGGAAATGTAAAATAGTAAAAGTATAATTTTAAATTTA
>WNWU01001535.1:0-14459 GCA_012654045.1 Ptyas mucosa | reverse complement strand
ATAAAAATAACTTTTTTGAAAAAAAAAATAGATTGTGTGTGAGTCAGTTGTATTGTGTGTGTGTAAAGTGTGAAAGTTGGTTTTTGAGCTTTTTGTGCCTCTGTGAGGTTTCTGCTTGTTACAGGGGCCATTTTGGGTCAAGTGCAGCTGCTTTTACATTGTGTGTGAGTCAGTTGTGTTGTGTTGTGTTGTGTGTGTGTAAAGTGTGAAAGTTGGTTTTTGGTGCCTCTTATTGTTTTGTGTACTTTGTTTATTATTTTTATTATTTATTATTATTGGCCACGCCCACCCAGTCACCTGACCACCAAGCCACGCCCACCAATTAAGCCACGCCCACAGAACCAGTAGGGAAAAATTTTAGATTTCACCCCTGGTCTGCATGTACAGCAAATGCTTCTCCACATTCTCTTGTGGCAGCAGCCGGGCTCTGTCTCAATAATTGCACAATATTTCATGCTGACGCACTCACATGCACACTTTTCAATTTCAGCCAAACCTCCTTTGCAGTTTTTAAATCAGCTACATTTAAGAATTGTTCATCTTACAAACTTAAAATGATGTAAGCCAGTGCCTTATCATGCCGCCTTTGATCTGCTGCTGCTAATGGCCCCTGGGGTGGATTAACAACAATATCCCAGAGCTCCTTAGCCTTCAGGAAGCATTCTATTTTTGCAGCCCAAATAAGATAATTCTTCTGTCCCAATCGAGGCAGAGAGCTCTCCTTGAAATCAACAGCCATCCAGCAAACCTTCTCTGCCTTGTTTCCTTTTGTTTATAACACAGGCAGTCTCTCAGCTTGATTACAGTTACGTGTTCAGCCTCAATCCTTTTTCTTCAGTTTGACTGTGTGCATGGGCTGGCTGGCTGGGATCTGGGCCCATAACCTGTTAGTTTTATTTACGAATCACACAGCACAAGGGAGGAGCATGGGAGATTTGTCAAAAAGTCAATAAGAGTTGAAATACTAAAAAGGGCAAGAGATGATGGATAGATATAGAATACTTCTTAATATGGGATTTGCTTTATTAAGGATTAAAAAATAGAGGTAGAAAGTAGAAATTGGGAAAATATTATGTATACTGCTACGAAATATAATACATTATAACTACTATGTATATGTAAATAGAATAGAATAGAATAAAAATCTTTATTGGCCAAGTGTGATTAGACACACAAGGAATTTGTCTTTGGTGCACATGCTCTCAGTGTACATAAAAAGACAAGATACACTCATCAAGAATCACAGGGCACAACACCCAGTGACAGTCATACGGCACAATAAGCAATCAAATCATACTAGGAAACAATATCAATATAAATCGCAAGGATACAAGCAACAAAGTTACAGTTATGCAGTCACAAGTGGGAAGAGATGGGCGACAGGAACAATGAGAAGACCAATAGCAATAGTAATGCAGCCTAATGTGAATAGTTTGACACTGTTGAGGGAATTATTTGTTTAGCAAAGTGATGGCATTCAGGAAAAAACTGTTCTTGTATCTAGTTGTCTTGGTGTACAGTGCTCTGTAGTGTCGTTTTGAGGGTAGGAATTGAAACAATTTATGTCCAGGATGTGAGGGTTCTGTAAATATTTTCACAGCCCTCTTTTTGACTCATGCAGTATACAGGTCCTCAATGGAAGGCAGGTTGGTAGTAATTGTTTTTTCTGCAGTTGTAATTATCCTCTGAAGTCTGTGTCTGTCTTGCTGGGTTGCAGAACCAAACCAGACAGTTATAGAGCTGCAGATGACAGACTCAATAGTTCCTCTGTAGAACTGTATCAGCAGCTCCTTGGACAACATGAGCTTCCTGAGTTGGCGCAGAAAGAACATTCTCTGTTGTGCTTTTCTGATGACGTTTTTGATGTTAGGTGTCCATTTTAGGTCTTGAGATATGATAGAACCTAGAAATTTGAAGGTCTCTATTGTTGATACTGTGTTGTCTAGTATTGTAAGAGGTGGTAGTATAGGAGGGTTTCTCCTAAAGTCTACCACCATTTCTACGGTTTTGAGTGTGTTCAGTTCCAGATTGTTCTGGTCACACCACAAGGCTATTTGTTCAACCTCCCGTCTGTATACGGATTCATCATTGTCTCGAATGAGACCAATCAATGTTGTATCATCTGCAAACTTCAGTAGTTTAACAGATGGATCGTTTGAGATGCAGTCATTGGTATATAAAGAGAAGAGAAGTGGAGAAAGCACACATCCTTGGGGGGGGCCCTGTGCTAATTGTACAGGTATCTGATGTGATTTTGCTTAGCTTCACCTGCTGCTTCCTGTCTGTTAGGAAGGCAAGAACAAGAAACAATGGACGGAAACTAACCAAGAACAGAAGGGGCGTTGGTCCTACCTGATACGCCCTTTCTCGTTGTGATCCACTCAACCGCCAAACGGCCAACTGGAACCACTGGGGCTTGGGATGTAGTATGGGCCCTTGGCTGAGGGAGACTCTGTCCGGGGGAATCATCCAGGGTTTGGCAACAGACAAGCCGACCAGGTCGGCGAACCACGACCTCCTGGGCCAATGAAGAGCCACTAACAGCACCTCTGCACTCTCCAACAACACCTTCCTGATGACAGCTGGGATTAGGGGTAGGGGAGGGAAGGCATATAAGAGCCCCTTTGGCCAAGGGCTTCTCAGAGCATCCACCCCCTCCGCTCCCGGGGCAGGGAACTGGGAAAGGAATCGGGGAAGGTGGGTGTTCGTTGGAGATGCAAAGAGATTGACCACAGGACAGCCGAACCGGTCTGAGAGTTCTACAAACAGGCTGGGATGGAGCCTCCACTCCAATGGATCCACGGTGGCTCGACTCAGCCAGTCGGCTCGGATGTTGGCCACCCCGGCAATGTGATCTGCTGTCAGGGATAACAGATGAGTCTCTGCCCACCGGCACAAGGGTTCCGCCTCCCTCATGAGGGGCCTCGACCAAGTCCCCCCCTGCCGGTTTATGTGGGCCTTTGTTGTGATATTGTCTGTGAGAAGGAGAACATGGTGCCCCTCCACCTGCAGTTGAAATGTTTGTAGGGCCAGAGGGGCTGCCCTCAGCTCCAACCAGTTGATCTTCTGGTTGAGCTCCAGCTGTGTCCACTGTCCCTGAGCAACATGAGACCCGCAATGCCCCCCCAGCCGAAAAGGCTGGCATCTGACATCACAGTCAGCCTGCAAGAGTCCCTGAAGGAACAACCCTTCCTGATGGCCCCCGACACCCACCAGTGCAGCGAGCGAAGCACCTGTGGCGGCACCCGCACCTGAGCTGTTGAGGAGCTGGTGCCCACCCTCTGAAAGGGGAGCAGGAACCACTGGAGTGGTCAGGCGTGGAACCTTGCCTACGGGACTACAGCCAGACATGAGATCATTTTCCCCAAAAGTTGGGACAACCAGGCCACTGGAACCGTCCCTTCCTGCCGGATGAGTTGAATCAACCCCTGGGTGCTCTCCTGCCTGTCCTGGGAAAGAAACACTTGGCATGCCCGAGTGTCTATCAGAGCCCCCAAATGTACCAACCTTCTAGAAGGCACAAGTTGACATTTTTCCAAATTCACGGAAAACCCATGGTCCCGAAGGGTCCTGATCACCATGGCTAGATCCTGTTCTGCTAGTCGTTGGGAGGACACCTGGATGAGTAGATCGTCCAAGTAACATTGGATCCTGATAGGGATCGTCCAGCAATTTGCCAGCAATTTGGTAAATGTCCAAGGGGCCGATGCCAAGCCGAAAGGCAGAACCACATATTGAAAATGCCGGCTGGCATAGCAACACCTCAGGTACTGTTGGTGGCTTGGACGAACAGGGATGTGGAGGTATGCCTCCGTTAGATCTATAGAGGCCAAGAAGTCCCCTTCCCTGATCCCCGCTAAGATGGAATGCAGGGAGCACATCTTGAACCTCCAGTACACAAGATAGTTGTTGAGTCCCTTGAGATTCAGAATTGCCCTCCACCCCCCACCCCAAGGCCTTTGGGATGATGAACAAGATCGAATAGAACCTCTGACCCTGCTGTCCCAGCAGAACTGGCTGAATGGCCCGAATATCCAGCAAATTCTGAATAGCCGCTTCCATGAGTCCCCGCTTTACAGGGTCTCCTGAAACTGGACAGCGAAGGAAAAACCTCAGAGGAGGGGAAAGGCATTCGAGGGAGACCCCTGATCGTATAGTCTCCCTGACCCAGGCATCCATAGTTAATTTGTCCCAGCAGTCCGCAAACAGGCCTAGTCTGCCACCTATGGGAACCCAAGACCTGATGTCACTTGAGGCGGCAAACACCCCTGCCCCCGTTGCCCCGAAGGACTGTCCAGACTGTGGTGGTCATCCCCTGCCCCCAAAGGCAGGTCTGTCAGCGTGACAGCCTGATCGGGACTGGAAGGGCCGTTGTTGTCGGGGAAAGCTTGCCCCAGCTCCCCCCGTCTAAAGGAGGGCCGTCTAAAGTATAGCGCTGGGCAGTAATCGGCCCGTCTGCCCTGGGAAGGGAGCACCTTCCTCTTGTCCCTGGTCTCAATCAATAAAGGGTCCAGGGACTGGCCAAAAAGATTCTCCCCCTCAAAGGGGGCAGAGGCCAGTTTCCACTTGTTCTTAGCATTCATGAGCTGGTGGCAGAGCCAGAGCATCCACCTAGCAGTAACCGCAGATGCCATGGTCCTAGCAGAAAATTTGACAGAGGCCAATGTCGCATCCACAGTGTATTCAGCCGCAGCCAGGATCTTGGAAAGGTCCTGGTGCGCATAAACATTGTCGGGTGATAGATGGGACTACAGCTGTCGGAGCCATCGGACGGACACCCTTGTGAAAAATGACGCTGTGGTAGACCAAGAGTCCGCCAGGTGAGCCTGGCGGAGGGCCATCTCCTCCCTCCTACCCTCCACCTTCAAGGCATCTTCCACATCAGGCGGTAGAACGGAAGAAGAGGTCAAGGCAGCCACTGGTGTATCAACCTTTGGGACCTGTACCAGGTTAAGCAGGCCCGTGTCGACCCTGAAAAGGAGGTTCTCCTGCTCACCGGTCCGAGATGCCATGACCGGAGAGGTCCACTGATGCCGGATCACCTCCAGAAACATCTTGGGAATGGGAATCGATTCCGCCTTGATGGCCTATTCCATGAACAGGAAATCGTTCTGTTCCCCGCTATCAGCGGGAGGCTCAGATACCTTAGCGTCCTTTCCCAAACAGGCAGTGGCCTGTGCCTTGGCCAGCAACAGTTTGAGGAGAGCGGGGTTAAAAAGGCCCCTAAAAGGGCAGGCTGTCCAGGGGATCCTGCTCAAAATCAGAGAAATCCCCTTCACCCTGGAAAACCTCCGACTGAGGGTAGAAACTCAGTTCAGAATTGGCAGGGGATGCAGGGTCATGATAGGTAACCTCTGCCAGGGGCCTCCCAAGGATCCATCCCTGGGGCCAGGGGCACTACAGGATTGGGCAACTGTTGATATTGGCGAACCACTTCTGCAATGCTCCTCCTGATCGCCTGGTCAATCCAATGCCTCATGAATTGGGGCATATCCTGTTACTCCAACTCCCCCGGGCGGAGCCCCGCCACAGTCGGGGTGAACGTTGCTTCTGGGGTCTTATGTGCCACCCCGGAGGGCCCAGGCCATGCCTGTGGGCCCCCCAGGGCCTCAGGAGACCAGGTCTGTGCAGTTCCAGGTAGGGAAGGTAACATCTGTCCTTGCTGTACAGGCAGATCTGGGGGTGTGGACACCACCTGGTGTTCCGGTATGTTGTAGGTAGACAAGCCCTGTGTAAAGGCCCCAGCTGAGGCCTTCACAAATTCCCTGTCGAGGGCCTTCTGCCTTGTTTGAGCTGTTCGTTCCTCTGCCTTGGAGGACCCCCTATGTGCCCTGGCCTTGGCCCTTGGCAGTAGCAGCCAGACTGGCTGTCCTAGGTCTGGTTGGAGCCCTGCCAACCCTATCAGGCTGAGGCGACCAGGATCCCTCAGCCAAAAAGGAGCCATGCCTGCTAGTGTCCTCCATGCTTAGTCGCTAGGTCTTAAGCCTAGAATGGGTTAGTCCAGCAACAGAAAGGCCTTGCCAAGGTCTGTCCAGCCACCCACTGGGTGCAGAAGTCACAGTGCCTGCCAACCACTGAGTCAGTCAATGAATAGGGCAGGGCTCCAACCCCTTGGAGAGCTATAGGGCACAGAAAGCAATACTGGCCTGAATCCAACGACAACAGGCAGGAGGACAAAATGACCGCTGGAGAGACAAAATGGCCGACTCTGACCATTGGGAGTTCAAACGGCCCTCAGAATCAGGCCCACCAGCCCTGCCAGGTTAGGCCACAAACCGAGCCCACAGGCGAAGAGATGTGGCTGGTCAATGTCCAGGGTTCCCATCTGCAGTAGCAGAGAGCCCCACCAGCCAGGTGGCAGCACAGCGATGCTGAGGGAGCGAAGCCGCCATGACTACAAGCCACAATAAAATGCACGGGAAAAAGGCCGCAGCGATAGCGTCCAATCGAGAAGGAATTGCGCCAGGCTAGGAGAGGCTGGCGCAGTCCAGCGGCTCTGCCACTTTCCGTGCCGCAGTGCGCAGCAAGCAACAGGAAAAAACAGCCGGCGCCCAGGCTGCTAGAGGCTGGGGCGTCCGCAAGGGTTCCGCAAGCTGTCAGCAGCAAAAGAGCGAGCCCGCCCTACAGCTGACTGGCGCAGATCAAAGGCGGAGTAAGGGAAGCTGCGCCAAGGCTCTGGGAGGCTGGCGCAGCTCCTGCGGATTAGTTCCAGGTGATCTGACACAGCGGAGCACTGCTGCAATAAGCGGGGCGAGCAGCCCGCAGCACAGCTCCCCCAACACCAGCGAAGGTAGCTGTGGGGAATGGGAGTGGTGGTGGGAGTCACCGATGTGGGCTACCCCCCAGCTCAAATCCATAGCCACGGAGAGCCCTCCCCAGCTGCAAAGAAAACAGGTCAAAATAAAATAAAATAGGAGAAAGACATTTATTCCAAGCTCAGGGATTTATTCCAAGCTCAGCTCCTAAACTATGGAGCGAAGGGAAAGGTGTCCATAAGCTGAGACTGAGTTGAAAAAACTGAGGAACGTCACCAGGGAGGCGGAACCTCAGACGATTCAACTCAGTCCATAGCGCTAGAGCCTAGAATAACCCATCCTGGCACCTCCCATTGATACAGTATGGAGAAGCAACCTAGAACTAAGGAGAAATATCCTAAGGGTGAGAGCAATCAACCAATGGAACAGCTTTCCTTCAGAAGTTGTGGGTGCTCCATCATTGGACGCTCTCAAGAAGAGACTGAACAACCATTTATCTGAAATGATATAGGGTCTCCTGTTCAAGCAGGGGGTTGGACTAGAAGACCTCCAAGGTCCCTTCCAACTCTATTATTCTATGTTCTATGTGCAATTATTGTTGATGTGCTGTATATCCACAACACATATATGGGCAAACAAGACCTTACCAAACCCCATCAAATAAAACAGGGAATGCTTGCAGAAGATTGGGCACAGTAGATTGTGAGGATTGTAACTTGTTGGGATAATTGGTCTTGTATTTACCCTTTCAAATCATTTTCCTCCTAAAAGAATTTCTTCCCCATGGAATAGGAAGATTGCGTGGCTTGGAGTATGCTAAGTAAGATATCCAACACTACATTATTTATTTATCCAATTTATTGGCTGCCCATCTTACCACAGGGTAACTCTGGGCAGCTTACAATATTAAAAAAACCCCTATATAAATAAAATACTATAAAAGTATAAAAATACAAAATACAATAGCTAAAAGATGGGGAAGGGGGGAGTAGGATGAGCACGAAGCCCCTCCTTTGGAGTCCCAAGCCAGCTGGCAGAGCCAGGTCTTTAGGATCTTGTAGAAGGTCAGGAGAGTTGCAGTGGACCTCACTCCATGGGGCAAGATGTTCCAAAGGGCAGGTGCAATGGCAGAGAAAGCCCTTCTTCTGGACCCTGCCATCTGGAATACCCTGGCTAATGGGGACTACAGTATGCCTCCTCTTCCGGCACAGGTGGGCTGGGCCACTCCCAGTGGGAAGAGATGGTCCCTTAAATAACTTGGACCCATGCCATGAAGGGCTTTAAAGGTGATTACCAACACCTTGAATTGCACCCAGAAGCAAACTGGCAGCTAGTGCAGCTCAGGAGAAGTGGTGTTACAAGAACCACCTTTGGGTCCACAAGAACTGTCTGTGCACCAGCTGTAGCTTCCAAATGCTTTTCAAGGGTAGCCCCATGTAGAAGGCATTGCAATAGTCCAACAGTGAGATGACTAGGGCTTGAATGACTGAGCACAGGGATTCGTGATCCAGGAGAGTCAGAAACTAGTGCACAACCCAAAGTTGTGCAAAGGCTCTACTAGCTGTGACTGCCACCTGCTCTTTGAACAGGAGTTCAAAGGGCTGGACCTCTCACTCCCTATTAACACTGATTGGAACTGACCTTGGAGAAAGGAGCCGAACCAGCACAAAACTGTGCAACAAGAAAGTTTTTACAAAATGCTTCACTCAAAAATTCTAGAATGGGACTTCACAACTATCTTAATTATGGGAGACTGGAATGGAGTAATAGAACCCAGAAAGGACAAAAAGAGTTTAGCTAAATTAGGCGCTAAGTTACCACAAGCTTTTTTTGATATGAAAGAGGATTTGGAAATGAAAGATATATGGAGAGTTCATAACCCAAAAGAATTGGACTTTACTTTCTATTCGGATAGGCATAAATCCTTTTCCAGGATAGATTTTATTTTGTTAACGGTTGATTTACTTCCTAAAGTAGGGAAAACGAAGATATTTCCTAGGACATTAACTGATCATAGTCCGGTATGGATAGAAATTGAGATGGGAAAGAAAGAAAGAAGATCTTGGAGATTAAATGAAAATTTATTCAGATATGAAAAGAATGTAATTGAACTTAAGAAGCATATAAAGGAATTTTTTAAACTGAACCTAAACAAAGGTACCCCTATTGAAATAGTTTGGGATGCAGGTAAAGCATATATGAGTCCCTAGGGAGAAGGGCGGTATAGAAATCTAAAATAAATAAATAAAATAAATAAATAAATATATGAGAGGGGTGCTGATACAAATGAATTTTAAGCATAAACAAGATAGACAGAAAAAGAGAACAGAACTGGAAAGAGAGATAAAGAAAAAGGAACAGTTATTGATAAAAAACCCAACAGATGGAAAATTACAAGGAATTATAAAACTTTTGAAAGACCAATTCCAAATGCTTATAGCGGAACAAACAGCAACTAATTTACAATTTGCAAAACACAATACCTTTGCTAATGCCAATAAGCCGGGCAGATGGTTGGCTTATACGTTGAGGAAACAATTAACTACACGAACGATTGATAGTATTGAGCATGGTGGGAAGGAAGTTTTTCAACAAGAATTAATCAAAAAAGTTTTCTTGGATTATTATACTAAGTTATATGCTAAAGATAATATACAGAATAAACTTATAGATAAATATCTTGAAGAAAAAAGGGTTACTAGAATTTCACTTGCTCAAAAGGAAAGAAAGGATCAATTAATAACAGTTGAAGAGATTAGTTTTGCTATAAAACAATTGAAAACAGCAAAAGCTCCAGGGACGGATGGCCTAACTGCAGTTTATTACAAAACCTTACAAGCAGAAATGATTGAGCATCTTAAAGATTTATTTTGTAGTATACAGCAAGGTGGCAAAATACCTTCTTCATGGAAAGCAGCTTTTGTATCATTGATACCGAAAGAAGAATTAGGCCTTAAAAAACCAGAAAATTTTAGACCAATATCTCTTTTAAATACGGATTATAAAATTTTTGCAAAAGTATTAGCCAACAGATTAATGTCAGCTATTCAAGAGGTGATTCATCATGACCAAGCAGGATTTATTGAAGGCAGATATATGAAGGAGAATGTGAGGCAAATCATAGATTTACTGGACTATTTAGATAAGAATAAACAGATCCCTGCAGTGCTGGTTTTTTTGGATGCGGAGAAGGCCTTTGATCGAGTGAATTGGAATTTTATAATAAAGACTTTGGAAAAAATGGACTTTGGGGATCGGTTTATACAGGCGATTACAGTGGTTTATCAAGAGCAATCTGCGCAACTTATTATTAATGGAAGTTTAACTACGAATTTTGACATACAAAAAGGTACAAGACAAGGGTGTCCACTATCTCCATTGTTATTTATTTTAACTTTAGAAGTCTTGTTGAACACAATACGGGACTCGAACTCTTTGAATGGAATAGTCATAAGGCAAGAAGATTATAGGACTAGGGCATTCGCAGATGATCTGGTTGTTACCCTAACACGGCCGATGAAATCAATAATCCAGTTGAAAGTTATTATAGAAGAATATGGCATGGTATCAGGATTTAGACTGAACCAGAGAAAAACTAAGATGATAACAAAGAATTTGACAATGGTTCAAAATAAGGAACTTGAAAGGATGGCAGGCTTTGAAATAGTATCAAAGGTTAAATACCTAGGAATACAAGTTGCAGATCTAAATATAAAACTATTTCAAAATAATTACGAGGTGTTGTGGCAAAAGATACAAAAAGATATGCAAACTTGGAAAAAACTGCAACTGTCTTTACTTGGAAGAATTGCAGCAGTTAAGATGAACGTTTTACCCAGATTTATCTTTTTCTTCCAAATGATACTGGTGCTCAAAACTGATAAACAATTGTTAGAATGGCAAAAAGGAGTGAATAAGTTTGTCTGGAATGAGAAAAAACTGAGAGTTAAACTGAAAACTATGCAAGACACTCGTGAGAGGGGTGGCCTTAAACTTCCAAACCTCCGACTGTACTATGAAGCAGCAGCATTGACACAAATAAGCGATTGGTTTGGAAAAACAAAGACTGGAGTATTAAATATAGAAAGCCACGATCTGGAATTGGGTTGGCATGCATATTTATTTTATGAGCATAAAGTGGATAAAGTATTTAATAGTCATATATTTAGAAATGCCTTAATGAGAAGTTGGAAGAAGCACCGATACAAATGGGATTATAAAATACCGCTTTGGTTGGATCTTGCTGATACCATGTGGAATACAAATATTAAGTCACTCGGGGGGTTTTTATACAAAGATGTACTTTTCATGGAAGAGGGCAGATGGCGGCTGAAGACATTACAAACACTGTTGGCAGAAGGGATTGCTTTAACTTGGTTACAGTATAATCAACTACAAGTGAGATGGAGAGAAGATCAAAAAACTGGTTTAATGATGTATGAAGTAGAACTGGTTAGACAGATAAAAGAGAAAGAACCAATGCATATTAAGAGAGTTTATAATGTTTTGTTAGAAAGGGACTCAGAAAAAGAGTTGGTTAAGGATTGTATGATTTGTCAGGGAGTTGATTGATCCCATCCTGGCTCTGGGATAATCGCACCCTGGTTTAGAGGTTTGGACCGAGGCTTCTCCTTGAATGTATACATTAAGAAAATAAAACCAGAAGAAGTATTTCTAATAAAACTCATTTTATTGTAAAGTAAAAATAAAAATAAGTCTTACTGTCTAATTAATTGGCTACATCTTGCCAGCGTTCCTGCCTCACCTCTTGGCAGGAGAACAAAGGAGTAGGAAGAAGGATAATGGAGGCTAGAAAGGAATGCACGCTTGCGCACTTAATACTGATAACAAAACTTGGCAAAACTACAGTAAGCCTATTAGACCAAAAATGACAGCTCAGCTGGGAAATACAAGAACGCAGTGACAATCCCCTTCTTTGCCAGTTGAGCGAACATCAGGTACATCATCACATAAGGCACATCTTCTTACGCAGATACTCGTGTTGAGCTGCTGGGAGTGGCTTGTTGAGGATATCTGCAATTTGATCATGTGTAGATACATATTGCATTTTAACAAAACCTTTTTTCACCAATTGTTTTATGTTTTGATAACGGATGTCAATGTGTCTGGACCTAGAACCTGTGAAATGTGATTCAGAAATATAAACCACCGATTCATTGTCTTCCATCACGGTGATTGGTCGGATTGGACGTGTCCAGATATCTGTGACCAAAGCATCAAACCAAGTTAGAGAATTACATGCATCTGAAACACAAGCATATTCAGCTTCAGTAGATGAACAAGAAACAAAATTCTGTTTACGCACTTGCCAATAAACAGGACATCCATTCAAGAACATCATATAACCTGAAGTACTTTTGCGTGATTTCTTATCACTCGCCCAATCAGAATCTGCATAACAACATAACTCTGCATAATCAGTATGTGTTGGTTCTAACAATAACTTCATGTGTTTTGTGTGCCTTAGGTATCTCAATAATTTCTTAACGCATGTCCAATGAAACTGTTTTGCCTTACCTACGTGTCGTGACAAGAGATTGACACTAAGTGCAATGTCGGGTCTGGTCCAACTACTAATATACAACAGTGACCCAATGACTGAACGATAAAGTGTTTGATCCTCGAACTCAGGACTCGGTTCTTGTGTCAAGTTGTGAAAATCTGTTTGCATGGGTGTCTTTGTTGTGTTAGCATCCTTCATGTTGCAATGATGCAAAATTTGTTCAATTTTATCTTCTTGTGAAAGACTAAACCCCTTCTGTGTTTTGTCAATCTGAACACCTAAATAAGTGCTAATATGACCTAAAGATTTCAATGTGAAGTATCTCTGCAAAGCTTTGGCAAAACTTTCACTCATCTGCTTATTTGGACCAATATAAACAATGTCATCAACATAAACAAGAACTATTTCATATGCATTGTTAGATCTTTTTGTGAACACGCACTCATCAGTTTCGGACTTAATAAAGCCCATTGAATTTAGTTTGTCAGTAAGACATAAGTACCACATTAAACCAGACTGTTTCAGACCATAAAGACTTTTTTGTTAGAAACCAGGTATCCCCTTCTTGCTGTCGGAACCCTGGAGGACCTCTCACGTAGATTTCTTCATCTAGGTCAGCATGTAGATAAGCCGTGTCAACGTCGAACTGGAAAACTTCTAAGCCAAGGATAGTTGCAGTTGCTAAAGCAATTTTTACACTCTCAGTTCTGACTGTCGGTGAGTAGGTATTTGTGTAGTCCTCAGGATAACGTTGAGCGAAACCCTGAGCTACAAGTCTGGCCTTGTACAATGACTCACCATTTGGTTTCTTTTTGATTCTGTAGACCCATCGAGTGCCAATGATTCTTTTGTTTGTTGGAGGTTTTGCAGGTGTAAATACTTTAAGTTTCTTTAGACTGTCCATTTCAACCTGCATTGCATCATACCACTTCTCTTGCTCTGAATCAGGAAGATACTGGATTTGTGTGAACGTATCAGGTGGAAGTGCAAATCAAAGGCAAGGGTGCTTTTGTCAGTTGCCACGAAAATCGTTGTGGAGGGATTCCTTTTGTGGCCCTCTTGGAACGTCTCGGAACAACAGTCCATTCTTCTTCTGCTTCGTCCTCGTCCTCACATTCGTCGCTAGCATCAGCATCCGTGGCTCGCGAAGACGGAACATCGGGTGGAGAAGAACTGGTGGATGGAACTTTCGCCTGTGAATCTTGGTCATCAGGCTGCGTGGCATCAACAACATCATCTCTAGGAAAATAAACTCCAGGATCATTGGAATGAATCCTGGACCAGTCAACATCTTCCTCAAAATTAGCAGATTGGGAAATCACAATTACATGTTTAGAGTCAATAAATTTGCTCCATTTTGAGTTATCATCAATACCCATAAATCTCAGTCTCTTTGCTACTGGACCTCCTTTTCTTCTTTGAGCTAAGGGAATGTTCACCATAGCGTATGAACCAAAAATATGGAGGTTTTTGAGATCTGGTTTGTAACCATACATCATGAAGAAAGGAGTCTGATTTATTACACTGCTCCAAGTATGGTTGACAATGTAATTTGCATATTTGATAGCTTCACCCCAGTATGGCATACTAAGGTTGGCGTCTTCTAGGAGACAACGCATCATGGTTTGCAGGACCCCTTGTCGTCGTTCTACGACCCCGTTATGAGTTTGATGAATAATTCCATTCTTACGCATCCAATCCTGGAAACGCTGAGACATGAATTCGGCACCACGATCACTCTGGATTCTGGCGATGCGAACTTGGTGTTGGGTAGAAACAAGGGCTGCAAAGTCTTTAAAGATCTGAAAAGTCTCAGATTTTTCTTTCATAGGATATACATATCCATATCTTGAATAATTATCAACAATTGTTAGAAAATATTTCCTGCCACCAAGTGTTGGCGGAAATGGACCAACTATGTCAGTGTGTACCAAATCAAAAATGCGTGTTGACAGGCGTGTAGCGTGTTTGGGAATGGCTGCTGCTTTGGATTTGGCCTTCTTGCAGACAGCACAGTCCAAAAACACCTTACACCCCTTTAGATCCAAACCTTTTGCGAATTCCGGCATTTTCCTAAGAACACGGAAACTGGCATGCCCCAATCTTCTATGCCACTTGTGGATACACCTGTAATGCAAAGGTTTACCAGTTAGTGAATTTTCAACATTGACAGTTTTATG
>WNWU01001518.1:0-14185 GCA_012654045.1 Ptyas mucosa | reverse complement strand
GTATTGTTTAACTTTTTCTTCTATTATATCCTCCTGACAATATAGATTTGATTTTTTTTTTAATTCTTTTCTTTTTTTCTTCCCTTCTATGGTCCTTTGGATCTAGAATCTTGTAGAAGTTTGAGCTTTATTCGGGCTTTTTTCCCCAACCAAATAAATCTTGCTACTATTTTGTTTAATTGTTCAAAGAAATTTTTCCCCAATTTTATTGGTAGTTTGGAAGAGATATAAAAATTTGGGTAATATATTCATTTTTATTGTGGCAATTCTGCCAATTAAAGATATTTGTAATTTTGCCCAATTATCTAAATCTTTTTGTATCTGTTGTACTAATTTATCCTAATTGTCCTCTTTTATCAAAGAGCATTTCACCGTTAACCAAATTCTCAGGTATTTCACTTTTTTGACAATTTGGATCCCCAATTTCTCTTCCAGTTCCTCATTTTGCCTGTTAGTAAGATTCTTAGTTAGTATTTTAGTTTTTTCTTTATTTTGAGTGCCACTTTGCCGACTTCTTCAATTTCCTGTAATAATATGGTTCCCATTTCTAGAGGATCTTCTATAATAAAGGCCAAATCGTCCACAAAAGCTTGTACTTTGTATTCTTCCTGTCTATTTTTCAATCATTTTATTCCCTGATTTTGCCTAATTTGTATCAGTAATGTTTACAACGATAATATAAATAGAAAGGGGGATAAGGGACATCCCTGTCTCACCCCTTTAGATATACTAATATCCTTGGTTGTTTCCCAATTTTAATATTATCTTTGCCGATTGGTTGGAGTAAATCGCCCTCATCATTCCCATAAATTTTTCCCCAAAGTTCATAATTTTTAATTGATTTATAAGAAAATTCCAATTTAAATTATCAAAGGCTTTTTGAGCATCTACGAATATCAGCGCCACTTGCTTTCCTGGATGGGCCTCATAATACTCCAGTGTATTCATTATAATCCATGTGTTATTTCTTATATGCCTATTGGGTAGAAACCCATTTTGGTCAGAATAAATAATTTCATTTAGTATTTTTTTGATTTTTTCGGCCATTATTGTCACAAATATTTTGTAGTCAGCATTTAGTAGTGAGATTGGCCTATAGTTTTTAATTTGCTGTTTATCTGTATTGTCTTTTGGAATAAGCGTTATCAATGCCTCAGTCCAAGTCTTTGGTAATTTTGCTTATTGTAGTGTTTTGTTATATATATCCAATAATAATATTTCCAATGGTTTTGGTATTTCTTTATAAAACTCTGCAGGGATTCCGTCTGGTCCCGGAGTTTTATTATTTTTTTGTTTTTGGATTGCCGCCTTCATCTCTGTTATAGTAATTTTATCATTTAATATTTCTTTTATTACATCCGGTAATATGTGGAGATTCCTCTCATTTAGATACTGTTTAATACCTTCTTCCTCTATCTTCTCCTGACTATACAGAGTTTTAAAGAATTTTTGGGCAATATTCTTTTTCTCTTCCATCTGGTAATGTGTATTCCCCTCTTCATCCTATAATTGTGTTATTAACTTAGTTTCTTTTTCTTTCTTCAGTTTATAGGCCAGCCATCTTCCTGGTTTATTGGCATGTTCAAAATAATTTTATTTTGTCAATCTAAGTTTTTGGGCCATTTCTTCTCCGGAAATCAAATTTATTTCGTGCTTAATCATCTCTTTTTCTCCTCTAATTTTTTCATTTGGTGATTCCTGCATCCTAAATTCCAATTCATCCAGTTTCTCCTGCAACTCTGTTTGTTGTTTCTATTTTTCTTTATTCCTTCTCACCACATAGGCTATTGTTAACCCTCTAATGTAAGTGAAGGGAAACAGTAATAAGGATATAATAAATAATAGTAGAATATGATATACTGGTATACTAGAATTAGTAGAAACTTGTTATTTTGTAACCATTAGGTTCCTGTAATACATATACTGTATAGCCTTTGTATTTGTATAACACACATATATTGTACCTTTATATCTGTAACACAAATATCTCTTTGTATTTGTATCACATATATTATGCCTTTATATTTGTATCTCCTGTAAGAAACATATTCTGTTATTAGACCTCTGTAATGTATC
Organism: Ptyas mucosa; assembly: GCA_012654045.1. NCBI lineage: Eukaryota > Metazoa > Chordata > Lepidosauria > Squamata > Colubridae > Ptyas > Ptyas mucosa. Next base: position 12,109 of record WNWU01001518.1, on the reverse strand, counting down.
CGGTATTTGTCAAACATATGTTCCTGTCATTTGATCTGAACCCATATCAATCTTCTTCCTGTTTTTCTCCTGCCATCTAAGAGCATGGTACCTATCTCAGTTGGAACTGCAGACATCATCCGGGAAATAATTTACACTTCAGCCCTAATTTACACCTTTGATCTGTTCCCTGTAGCCCAGGGGGCCAAATGAGCAATTGGGAGAACAAAGGAATGCTCAAGGAAGAGATAACGCTAATTGGGAGGCTTCTATTCCTTTGCAGGGCAACAAGGAATACACAAACCTAAACTAGGAGGCCAGAATTGGGTACTAAGCTGATGTCTCTGAGGGTATAAAAGGACGCCATATCTTCCCCAAGGTGTGGCTATTTCCTCACATGCATTGTATCTGTATGTTCTGGATATAGTCCCACCCAGTATTTTGTTTTTGGCCATAAATAAAATCTGCTTCTTTTTGCAAGCCTCATCTTGAGTCTCTCTCTTTGGCATTCTGGTGACTCAAGTATATTTTGGGACCTTACATAAGGTTTAGTCGTGTCCCAAAGATTCTGTAGTGTTGTGTATTCATTTAAATTTTCCTTCATAAAGAAATCCAATTCTTTTTCTACCCATTGTGCATATTTTTTTTCTTTTAGCACCCTCTGATTCATGGTCCACCTCCCTCTCTTTTTCACTCTTCCCTTCCACTTCACTATTAACAGATTGTGATCCGCCCATGCATTTGATGTTATATCTCTACCTCTGCTATGTTTTTACCCAATTCCAAATCCATCCATACCATATCTATCCTGGACCATGAATTATGTGGGTTAGAAAAGAAGGTATACTGTCTTTTCTGTGGATTTAATTCCCTCCAAATGTCCTTTAAATTCAGCTCTTGCATCATGTCAAAGAATGTGTTCGGCAATGTTTTCCTCTTCTTTATTTATTTTACCAGTTGTGTAATCTTTTTTGGGATCTACTACCACATTAAAATCTCCTAATAAACAAATATTCTCCCGGTCTAGTTCTACTATTATCTCATGTAATTTATAATAATATTCCCTCTGATTAATGTTTGGTGCCTAAATAACTGCCAATAGTGTTTGTTTTTGCCTTATTGTTACTTCAATTAATAGTGTTCTCCCTTCATCGTCTGCATATATCTGTCTCAGCTTTAGCCATTCTTTTATGTATACTGCTATGCCCCTCTTTTTTTTCTGTGTAAAACCCAAATGGAGTTTCCCTATTTTAGGAGATTCTAAGATGTCACCTTGCTGTTTTTTAATATGGACTTCTTGTAGACATGTAATGTCCATATTTTGCTTTTGGGGTTTAGAGAGTACTTGCTTTCTTTTTGCCGGAGAGTTCAAGCCATTTATATTGATTGATATTAATTTAATTTCTTCTTCCATATTATCGTTTATTGGTAGTCCTCGTTCCTCTCCTCGGTCTTATCTCCTCGTCCTCACCCCCTCTCTTTCCTGATGTTCTCTTTCAATCCTCTCTCTTACTTCTTTGTCCAACTCCTTTTCTTCCTGTTGTTCTTCCTGGCTTTTACCATTTATCTCTTCTCCAGTGATGGCTGTGGCATTGTCCAGACATGGGTTGCTTCAGTTGGATCTCCTTAGGGACTGAGTCATAGTTTTTTGACCACGCCCCTTGCTCCTCCTGAAGCTGGCAGGGTTTCAGCAGCAGTAGCATCTGCAAGGCGGTCTCCCTTACCAGAAAGGCCTTTAGAGGACCCATTTAAGGACTTGCCAGAAGGTTTGCAACTCCTTATTGACCAGGCCATTGCCTCACGCATGGCAACTGTTTTCCAGGGTCATCATTCTGGATCAGTAATTTCAGAACACTCTGTTCAGGTTCGGGGTTCCCCCTCAGCCAGTTTGACTGGTTCCCATTCACCTGTGGCTTCCAGAGCCAGTGAGGTTTTTGCCTTTGAAGAGGAACATCATTCGGATTTTTCAGATGATGAGGGGGTGATTCCAGACACATCTGCCTTTACAGGTCTTTTCCCCCAAAATAGATTCAAGTCCTTACTTCATAAGGCGCGACTCACTGCTGCCCTAAAGGAGGATGACTCCCTCAGGGAGGTTCAGGAAGCCCAACAAGACCAACCACAAGGTCTCTTTTCTGAGCCTGCTCCTGAGCAGTGCTTTATTCCGGCTCCACAACTATTCATAGACGTGGTGCAAAAACAATGGTCAACTCCTGCAGCTGTCTCTTCAGCGAATGGGGCAGTATTACTCTGCAGCCCCTAAGTTCGCCCAATTATTACAGGTCCCTCCAGTAGACAGCCCTGTTGCAGCTCTCTCCTCATCCTCTTCTTATGTGGCCGGGGATACCTCAAAAGGCCTCCGTCCCGAGGACAAAAAATTTGACCTTCTATTTAAAAAGAATCATCAAACTGCGGCCTGGGCTATTCAAGCAGCTTCCTCGGCCTCCTTTTTCAATCGCACTACTATTCTGTGGCTTCAACAGTTACAGGCCAGGGTAGCCCCTAGTGAGGCTCGCCTCCATCAGGATATTAACAAAATCATTGCAGCTACTTAATTTTCTGCTGACGCTACTTTAAATACTGCCAAGTACGCATCTAGAGCTCTGGCTTCTGCAGTGTCAGCCCGCAGATTACTTTGGCTTCGCCAGTGGCCAGCAGACCTCAAAGCTAAATGGTGTTTGGCCGCAGCTCCATATACAGGAGGAAAGCTTTTTGGTGAGTCGCTTGAACCGCTTCTCATAGAAACACGAGATAAGCGTAAAATTCTCCCTTCATCAACTAGACGAGCTGACAGGCGACCTTCCCCATTTTATAGGAAACAAGTCTTTCCGTGCCTACTCATAGGGAGGTCCTTCCCAGCAACCCTATCCTCAGGGATCAAATCGCCCATCTGATCGTCAGTCCTTTCAGGACAGACCCAAGCAATTCCCTCAGTCCAAGCGGTCCTTTCACGGTTCTGGCTACCGTTACTCCCACAGCCGCAAATGACTCACTGCCCACCCCTCCTGTTGGGGGCCGCTTGGCCCTCTTTGCGGACAGGTGGGAACATTCAACCTCAGATCATTGGGTGCTTTCGGTAGTAAAATTCGGCCTCCCCCTAGAGTTTCTCTCCCATCCTATGAACCGCTTCATTCAGTGCCCTCCTTCAAAAAACAAGACCAGATGACAGCTGATGGAACAGGCTGTTCAACACCTCCTTCAGATTCAAGCTATAGAGGAGGTCCCCAAAAGCCAGTGGAGGCAGGGCTACTATTCCATTCTTTTCGTGGTGCCAAAGCATTCAGGGGGGTGGCGAGCGATTGTACAGGTAAAACTTGAAAAATTAGAATATCATGCAAAAGTTCATTTTTTTCAGTAATGCAACTTAAAAGGTGAAACTAATATATGAGATAGACTCATTACATGCAAAACGAGATAGTTCAAGCCTTGATTTGTCATAATTTTGATGATTATGGCTTACAGCTCATGAAAACCCCAAATTCACAATCTCAGAAAATTAGAATATTGTGAAAAGGTTCAATATTTTAGGCTCAAAGTGTCCCGCTCTAATCAGCTAATTAAGCCATAACACCTGCAAAGGGTTCCTGAGCCTTTAAATGGTCTCTCAGTCTGGTTCAGTAGGAATCACAATCATGGGAAAGACTGCTGACCTGACAGTTGTGCAGAAAACCATCATTGACACCCTCCATAAGGAAGGAAAGCCTCAAAAGGTAATTGCAAAAGAAGTTGGAAGTTCCCAAAGTGCTGTATCAAAGCACATTAATAGAAAGTTATGTGGAAGGGAAAAGTGTGGAAGAAAAAGGTGCACAAGCAGCAGGGATGACCGCAGCCTGGAGAGGATTGTCAGGAAAAGGCCCTTCAAAAGTGTTGGGGACTTTCACAAGGAGTGGACTGAGGCTGGAGTCCGTGCATCAAGAGCCACCACACACAGACGGATCCTGGACATGGGCTTCAAATGTCGTATTCCCCTTGTCAAGCCGCTCCTGAACAACAAACAACGTCAGAAGCGTCTTACCTGGGCTAAAGACAAAAAGAACTGGTCTGTTGCTCAGTGGTCCAAAGTCCTCTTTTCTGATGAGAGCAACTTTTGCATCTCATTTGGAAACCAAGGACCCAGAGTCTGGAGGAAGAATGGAGAGGCACACACTGCAAGATGCTTGAAGTCCAGTGTGAAGTTTCCACAGTCTGTGTTGATTTGGGGAGCCGTGTCATCTGCTGGTGTTGGTCCACTGTGCTTCATTAAGTCCAGGGTCAACGCAGCCGTCTACCAGGAGATTTTGGAGCACTTCATGCTTCCTTCCGCAGACGAGCTTTATGGGGATGCTGACTTCATTTTCCAGCAGGACTTCGCACCTGTCCACACTGCCAAAAGTACCAAAACCTGGTTCAATGACCATGGGGTTACTGTGCTTGATTGGCCAGCAAACTCGCCTGACCTGAACCCCATAGAAAACCTATGGGGCATTGCCAAGAGAAAGATGAGAGATATGAGACCGAACAATGCAGAAGAGCTGAAGGCCGCTATTGAAGCATCCTGGTCTTCCATAACACCTCAGCAGTGCCACAGGCTAATAGCATCCATGCCTCGCCGCATTGAGGCAGTAATTGATCCAAAAGGGGCCCAAACTAAGTACTGAGTACATATGCATGCTTATACTTTTCAGAGATCTGATATTGTTCTATGTACAATCCTTGTTTTATTGATTTCATGTAATAGTCTAATTTTCTGAGATTGTGAATTTGGGGTTTTCATGAGCTGTAAGCCATAATCATTAAAATTATGACAAATCAAGGCTTGAACTATCTCGCTTCGTATGTAATGAGTCTATCTCATATATTAGTTTCACCTTTTAAGTTGCATTACTGAGATAAATGAACTTTTGCACGATATTCTAATTTTTCGAGTTTCACCTGTAGATCTAAAATCCCTCAATTCCCATATTGTCTACAGGAGGTTCAAAATGTGCTCCCTAACCTCCATATTACAAGGGGTTCGTCCCAACGACTTCCTGGTTTCAATAGATCTCATGGAAGCCTACCTCCACATTCCCATTCTACAAGCCCATCGCAAGTACCTATGCTTCAGCTATGCGGGCAGGCACCTACAATACAAGGCTCTTCCTTTTGGGCTGGCCTCGGCCCCAGGTGCTTCACAAAGGTCCTGGCCACTGTGGCAGCACACCTATGACTGAAACTGGTCAGACTCCAGGCATACTTGGATGATATCTTGATCCAGGCTCCATCGTACAGCCAAGCTCTACAGGATCTCCATCTCACGATTCAGACCTTTGATTTGAAATCCGAACATGGATTCTTGGTCAATTACAAGAAAAGCCATTTAATTACAGTCACCAGGATTGTCCATCTAGGCACCATCATCGATTCGGTGCAGGGAGCAGTCTACCTGTCACTGGAATGGAGGACCGACATACGGGAGCTAATATCCCAGATTCACAGGAACCTGTCAGTTCCCTTGGCCACCTTGTCCAAGTTACTAGGCAAGATGGTCTCATGTGTGAAGATTGTTCCCTGGGCGCGCCTCCACGCTCGACACATCCAGTGGTTCCTACTTCCTTTTCAGCAAGCCCGACAGACTCACACCATGACCAAGGTCAGAGTTCCTCTTTCAGTCAGACGATCTCTTCATTGGTGGACATCGCCTTCTCTAGAAAAGGGGTGTCTTTTTGCAGACCACAAACAGATCATCCTGACTACGGACGCCAGTCTTTCCGGCTGGGGAGTCCAACTCGATTCCCAGGTAGCACAAAGCCGCTGGTCCACCAAGGACCTGACCAATCCAATCAACTGGGTAGAGTTGAAGTCCATCCGTCTAGCCCTCAGTCACTTTCAAAGGACATTGCAGAATCAACACATCCTGATCTTGACAGACAACATCGCCGCAAAGGCGCATGTCAATCGCCAAAGGGGGACCTGCTTGAGACGACTCATGGAGGAGGCTTTTCGCCTAGGCAAGTGGGCCGAGAAGAACGTTCTCTCCATCCGGGTGGAACACATCGCGGGGATGGAGAACATCCAAGCAGATTTTCTCAGCAGGACTCAGGTGGACAATGCCGAATGGCAGCTCCATCTGGACATATTCCTCGACATATGCAGCAGGTTCAGGACTCCAGACATCGACCTCTTTGTGACGAACCTGAACAACCAGCTACCTCGGTTCCTTTCAAGGTTCCCGACACCTGGAGCGGAAGGTGTCAATGCCCTCCAGATCAAGTGGCCCCATGGTCTTCATTACGCCTTCCCTCCGCTACCCCTGATTCCAGCACTGCTTTGGAAAGTCATCACTGACAGGGCAGAGATCATCCTGGTGGCTCCTCATTGGCCGCATCGCCCATGGTTTGTGGACCTGGTCAGTCTCTCCGTCTCACGACCATGGAGGATTCCCTCAAAATGGATCATCCTGCGCCGGGGGTCCTGATTCATCCGGAGCCTCAGTGGCTCCAACTGACCGCCTGGTACTTGAAAGGGTCCTTCTGAGGCGAGACAATTATTCCGACAGAGTTATCTGCACTGTGCAAGCCTCTAGGCGTAGGTCCATGATCAGACTTTACAACGCCACCTGGTCGACCTTTTATAGGTGGTGCACCTCCCACCAGATTAATCCTCTTTCAACTTCCGCCCCACAGGTACTTGAATTTCTTCAAGATGGCCTAGACCGCGGCCTGGCCCACAGCACCATTTGGCAGCATGTGGCGGCCATCTCCACAGTATTGTCAGGTAACACAGGGGAACCCCTTACTCGACACCCAGTCATTAGATGATTTTTAAGGGGCGCCAGTTACTTACGGCCCTCGACTGTACATAGGTATCCCACCTGGGATTTAACCAAGGTGCTTAATGCATTGACTGGGGCCCCCTTCGAGCATCTCTGGAATGTCAACCTCTGTTTCCTCACTATGAAAGTGGCCTTTCTAGTTGCCATAATGTCAGCTGGATGTATATCTGAGCTGGCAGCACTTTCTGTCAGGGAGGATCTCTGCGTATTCCATCCAGACACTGTTTTGCGACGGGATCCTTCCTTTATTCCAAAAATAAATTCCCTTTTCCACAGGGCCCAGGAGGTTATTCTCCCTAATTTCTGCCCACAACCATCTCATAGATTGGAGCGGAGGTGGCACACTCTAGATGGGTTCTCAATATTTATATTAAAAGAACAGCCCCTTCCAGAAAATCTGAGGCCTTATTTGTCTCCTTTCTCCCAAATACCTTAGGGTCCAAGGTCTCCTCCGCGACTATTGGTCGCTAGATCAGAGCTTGTATCGCCTCAGCCTATCAAGCTCAGGCGCTCCCTGTTCCCAGGTGCATCACAGCCCACTCCACGAGGAGTGCGGCCACCTCGGCGGCCTGGGCAATGCAGGCCTCCCTTGAGGAGGTCTGCAGGGCGGCCACCTGGTCTTCTCCTTCACCCTTCATCCACCATTATAAATTGGATGTTTTCGCTTCTGCAGAAGCATCTTTTGGAAGGAAGGTGTTACAGCAGGTGCATCAAGCCAGGGACACTCCAGGCCCTTCAGCATCCCGCCCTTAGGACTGCCAAACCTTTGGTATGTCCCATGTCTGGACGATGCCACAGCCATCACTGGAGAATGGGCATTGGTCCTACCTTAATGCCGATTCTCAGGGAAGCTGTGGCATCATCCAGCCCCTCCCTCTGTACTCAGGGCCTGTAGTTGATTATCTCTAATGTCGAAGAAGTTTTTTTTCTTCCAGATGAAGTCTTGGACATGTATTCTATCTTCAACGGTGTTGGTTCCTGTTGGAGTACTTTCTTCTGGCCTGTCTTCGCCAAAACTTAGCCTGAGAGGGAGAAGCAAGGGGTGTGGTCAAAAAACTATGACTCAGTCCCTAATCAGATCCGACTGAAGCAACCCATGTCTGGACGATGCCACAGCTTCCCCGAAAATCAGCATTAAGGTAGGACCAATGCCCATTCTCCACTCTCCTGTTCCTCATCCGTTGCTGTATAATGTTCGTAGAACTCTTGGGCTTTATCCAATGTATCAATTCTGATTTTTTTATCCTGCCAAGATACCAACATACCCTCAGGGATAAGCCAACGGAACAATATCTTGTACCTAACAAGTTGTGAAGAGAAAGTGGTAATTCCACCTTTGTTCTCTAATTCTTCTGGGTACTTGCTTAAGGGTTAAAACTTCTCTCCCTTTATAAGTCAACGGTACATCTAGTGTCCTTCTATAGATTTAATCTCTGATCGTTTTCTTTGCAAACCGCACGTGTACTTCCCATAGTAGCTTATGGCAACGTGTGTAATTAGTATGAACTCTGTAAATTACATCAATACCATTCTGTAGTTCCAGTTTATTCATCTGCAACGTGTCAGCCAGCATTTCTGTCATGAGGTTCACAAGATCTTCCTCTTTATTCTCTGTTATATTTTGAAATCTTAAATAGAAGGCAGATTTTTCCAGTTCAAGAGATATTATTGCCTCCTCCAGGTTCCGCTTTGCTGTCATCAGTCTTTCTTCTGTTTCCTCCAATTTCTTCTCCGTTTGCTCTGTTCTTGCCTCCACTGTCTTTATTCTCTGTTCATTTTTAGCAATTGTCTCTTGTATTTCCCCCATTCTGTCATCTAATTTCCGTATATCTTCTCTCACTTCACCCTTATCACTCTTCATTTCCTCGTGGTTCTTACCTATTGACTCTTGCGTTTTCAGCATCACTTCTTGGATCATATTCAATGTCGACTGCATACTCTGTAAACTTAATGAGGATCCTGACTTCTCAACCCCCAGCATGTCTCCTATTGATTTCTGTCCCGATGGGGAGGCTGTCATCTGTGTAGTTTTCTTTGCAGTTTTGGTAATCGTCGTCGTGCTTGTCATACTTAAACTCTTAAAGAACTTCTTCCACAGTACCATAAATAGCCTATTCTTTATTTTCTCAGAAATCCTTTTTCTAGTAAAAATTCCTCCTATTCTACACACTCATCGTATATCTAATATTATTGGATAGATAGTAAATATATATATAATACACTCTATTATCCTCTCTTAAACCTATATCAATAAGCACCCTATAAATTACTCCTAATATAATAGTTATAATCCAAAGTTAATAACTAATTAATTAATAGTCCAACAATTCTGTGTCAGCCCTTTAAGGCTGCCATAAAGAGGAGATGAGGCTTGAACTTTTACCTACTTATTTTTTTCTGTAGATAGGGTCGCTTGGAGATGGGATGGGAGGGGGGAATTCCTGGGTTTGGAGGCAGGAGCTGAGAAGATTGAGCTGGAAGATGGCCAATAAGAAGATGAGGTTTGGGGGAACGGAAGGGGAAGGTTTTGGGGTCAGAGGGTTAGTATTGGCTATGACGAAGTTGGGACCAGATCTGTCGTTCTCAATAAATGAAATATTTCAGCAAAGACTAATTGCTTGGGAGTGCAATTTATTTGAGATGACATCGGAACCTGACATTCTGATTACCAATAACCGTTGTCAATTCTAGTCTAAATTCATTTACCACTCAGAGTGACGTCTACATCCAGACCTGTTCAGGGAGTTGTCAAGGAAGTTCGGGAACCCGATCCTGGACCTCTTTGACTCTCCATCAAACACCCAGCTACCAAGATTATTTTCCAGATTTTCAACACCGGGGATGGAGGGGGTCAATGCCCTCCACATCCCATGGCCCAGGGGGCTTCTATACACCTTTCCCCCACTTCCACTAATCCCGAAAGTGGTAAAAAAACTGATGGACGAGAGGGCGGAAGTCAATATCAATAGCCAGACCATGGAGGATCCCTCAAGACAGAATAGCGCTCAGTCAAGGTGCCTTGTCTCATCCAGATCCGCAATGGCTCCACCTAACCATATTGCACTTGAGCGGTCAGCTCTGAGCAAGCTAAAGTGTTCTAGTAAAGTCATACAAACATTGCAGGCTGCCAGGAGACCTTCAACTAACAGAATTTACGATGCCACATGGAGAGCCTTCTACAACTGGTGCTCCAAAGAGCATATCAAGCCCACAGTGGTATCAGTGACCAAAACCCTGGAGTTTCTCCAGGAAGGCCTAGAGAAGGGCCTGTTGCCCAACACCTTATGCAAGCAAGTGTCAGCCCTGGCATCCATATTAGATTGCAGGAAGTTGGATTCCCTAGCCAGTGCACAGTTTCATCAGAGGCGCAACCAACCTAAAACCACTAGTGATACATAGATATCCCACTTGGGACCTACCAAAGGTGCTTAGGGCGCTCATGGCAGAGACGTTTGAACCGTTATGTTCAACCAGTCTAGAATTCCTCACTTGGAAGGTAGCGTTTTTGGTGGCCATTACATCAGCCAGAAGAGTATCGGAGTTAGCAGCCCTATCCATGAGGAAGGACCTTTGTATGATTCACTCAGATAGGGTGATATTACAATTGGACCCCACCTTCCTCCCGAAGGTGAATTCCCTATTTCACAGGGCACAAGAAATCATCTTAACAGACTTTTGCCCGAAACCAAGTCACAATCTAGAGAAGGAATGGCACTCTCTAGATGTTAGGAGAGCTATTCGCATTTACCTAAAGAGGACAGCCCCTATTAGGAAAACAGAATCACTGTTTGTGTCATTCAAACAGAAGACATTGGGCAACAAAATCACACCTTCAACCGTAGGTCGGTGGATACGAGCTTGTATCACCAAGGCCTATGAGACCCAGGCTCTTCCATTGCCCAAATGGGTAACAGCTCATTCGACTATGTTGTGTCTTCAGCTCCCGAGCCCGGACCTTCGGAGGAAGAACCCTCCGAAAGTGAAGAGGAGGAGGAGGCAAGGCCCCCCTCTCCTGGCCCGTCTGGTTTGGCACCACCCCAGGCCCCAGCTGAAAGCCCTGAGGAGGAAAGCTCCTCTGAGTCAGATGTTAATGAGGAGAGGGAGTGGATTAATCCCAGGTGGTGACGATCAGAGAGACGGGCTCAGCAAAGGAGTGGGTGGGGCCGAGCACGAGGTGATGAGTCACAAAGCCAACGCCCCACAAGGTATAAAAGGAGCTGACCTTACCTTGTTGGCTTTTGTGACGAACAAATTATTAACTTGGCTGCTTGTTTCCTGAAGTACTGCATCAGATAAGTGTTTGCTAACCTTAAGACTGTTTGTTTTTGGACATGCCGGAGAGCCTTATCAGGGACTGGCCGTGGCAACTCAAAATAACAGCTGTCTTTATCTCTCCCGGGCTCGCTGCCAGCTTGTTGTTTATGAATGGTGAATAAATGACTTTCGTACACTTCTGTTTGTGTGTGTGCTTGTCTGGGCTCCTGAAGCAGGGAGGGGACAGAACAGACTAGAAGTGCGGCCATGACAGCCGCATGGAATACGCAAGCCTCTATTGAGGACATTTGTAGGGCAGCAACGTGGTCTTCTCCATCCCCATTCATAAGACACTACAAGCTAGATGTCTTTGCCTCAGCCGAAGTGGCCTTTGGCAGAAGAGTCTTGCAAAAGGTACACACAGAATCGGGGATTCAGAACCAGACCACTTCCCACCCTTAGGACAACCGGCTTTGGTATGTCCCACATGATTGGATTAGCTTTCCAGTACACTGGAGAAAGAGTGTTAGTCTTACCTGATTGCTTCTTCTCAGTGTACTGGAAGGATAATCCAATCCCACCCTGGCAACGGTCTAGTCTAGAATCCCAGGGACGTAGGCACCACCACCAAAACAAAACAAGTCAATCAGGACGTCTTCGTCAAATTTTGGGCATGCTCAGTAGGAGAAAACGGGATCAAGGATCTGATTGACTCAGTCTCCAAAGCGGAAGAGAAGTCTACAACCCACACGATTGGATTATCCTTCCAGCACACTGAGAAGAAGCGTATCAGGTAAGACCAACGCTCTTTCTGAGCCTCCTTCAATAATTCATCTATGGACTTAGCTGTCCACCCATCTAATTTCTGGAGTTTTTTTAGAAATATCAGGCCATGCCTTTGTCACAAACTGGACTCTTACAAGTGGCACATTTGCCAAATCATCAGGATCCATTCCAGAGTACCTTCTCATGGTGTCTTTTAGTCTTTGCAAGAAGGCAGCTGGTGATTCCTCCCTCTCCTGCTCTATACTTAAAGCTTTACTCATATTCTGTGCTTTGGGAACTGCCTCCCTTATTCCCCTT
>WNWU01001431.1:0-13043 GCA_012654045.1 Ptyas mucosa | reverse complement strand
TACAGTGTGTTAAGCAATAGCCTTCATACTTTTGTATATTTATACAAAGTCAGCTTATTGCCCCCACAATCTGGGTCCTCATTTTACCCACCTTAGAAAGGATGGAAGGCTGAGTCAACCTTGAGCCTGGTGGGATTCAAACTTGCAGTAATTGCAAGCAGCAGATGTTAATAGATGTTAATAACAGGGTGCTTTAAACCACTGTACTACAGGCTCTGTATGTAGTAGTATGGATAAGGGAGTGGGCCACTCTGGAAAATAAAAGGATTCTAACCTTGGAAGGTCACGATTTACAGAGAGGGTGGCACGCATACCTATGGGATACAGAGAAGAAAAAGAAAACTTATTTCCATAGGCATACAATTAGACATACATTAATACAAACATGGACTGGAATCAGGCAGCGATACTATACAAAAGTCCCAAAATGGCTCTCCACGATGGAGGCCCTGATTTATCCCAACAGGAGGGGAATGGAGAAAATGTGTAGATACAAAGACATTTTATTATAAAAGTTTTTATTGGTTAAAAATAAACAATATTATCGCTTACAATATGTGGAATTTTCATTATCCTTTTACAAAGATAATATATATTTTCTTTTTTTTACATACAGCAGATCTTCCCTTATTAAAATTTCAAATTTAACAACCGGATTTATACAAAAATATCAGTTCAGTATCCAGAGTAATATTAAAGTTTACAAAAATAAGAGATATAAAAGGCACAAAGTAATAGATTCCTCCCACTTCGTCATTTCTTGGTTCTGGATCTCAAGGTTCTGGCCTTAGCACCCCCATCCTCCCGGACCGCCACGGCCTCGCCCGCCCCCGTTCCTTGATCATCTGGTACCTCCCCTTCCTCGGTTCCTGTATCTTTCACCCTCTAGGAGGGTCTTATGTTGCTCCAGATATGCCTGAGCCTCCGCCACACTACTAATTTTCTTCCTACTGCCCTCCCAGAAAATCATCAAACCTTCCGGCATCAACCACCTGAAGCCAATTCCCTTAAGGTACAATTTACTTGATAAAAAATAATAATTTCTTCTTAATTCTCGTACCTGTCTAGGGATCTGCTTCAGAATGGTGACCTCCTTGCCCCTGTACATCAGCGCCCCCGATCTTTGAGTTCTCAGTATTTCATCTCTCGTTTCCCTTCTCACAAATTTAATGTGGACCTCTCTTGGGACACTATGTAAAATTGCATATTGTGAGTTTACTCTATAAACTAGATCCATATCCCATCTCATAAAGTCCAAACCTCTTTCAGTAAATTCGCCCAACAATTTAACCATCACTTCTCGCAGATCTTCCTGGTCCACCTCTTCCACATTTTGAAACCTGAGAAAATAAGACATTCTATCCAGCTGCGAGGTTAAAATTACATTTCCTCTCATTTCTTCCCTCTTCTGGATTGCCCGCACCTCCCCCTCCAAACCTCCCACCTTTTTCTTATTCTCCTCTGCCACCTGTTGAACAGCAGTTAAATCTTTTTTCAAAACTACCATTTCAGATCTTATTTCCAGTTGCCCTTTTTGCAGGTCATCAAGTTTATCAAGCTTCTCATCCATTTTTGCCAATTTCTCCAAAAATTTTTCCATGTCACCTGCAGCTGGTCTTTGTCCTTTAGCCATCTTACAGTAATAAAGAATGAGAGGTCCTCAGGTAGGCACAAGCATCCAGAGAGAGAAAATTCTCTTAAAAATCAGCACTATTTCCTCACGATCCACCAGAGGGCGCTCACAGGAGCAACGAGTCCGGCTTGTAGAGTAGGTCAAACAGGAAACCAGAGGTGGGTGATGTCATCAATTGTGCACAAAGAAGCAGGAAATCAGGCCCCGGCCATGACTTTCCAGAAGGAGAGAGGCCTCCAGCCTCCCTTCCCGAATTCCGCCTCCATCATTCTCCACAAAGAATCAGCGAGGTAAGAGGTCTCATTCTTTTTTCCTCCTCTTTCTTCTCAACCACGGCGCCCTTCCCAGCTACAAGGGGGGGGAGAAAAACTTCGACCCCCCCTCTCACTTGCAGGACGCCTCGTCGCTTCGCCAATCAGGGTCTCTCCTTTTCTACTTATTCTCCGGCCTGCATCCCTTCCTCTTCCGATCGCCTCTTTACCTGCTGCCTTAATTTCGATATACACCAGGTCCTACAGGCACATAGGCACGGAACGGCCTTGGGAATGGCCGCTATGTGCCGCCCACACTCGCCGGAGCCTCGGGCGCGCCAGCATTGGCCGCCCAGCCCCTGGAATTGAGGCAGGGGACCCCTGGCGAGCCGCCCTTAATGGCTGATACCCCAAAACCAGGGCACCCGGCCCCGAGGGGCCTCCAGGCGGGGGGATTCAGACGCTGGGGTAAGAGCACACCCAAGCAGCGTCTGCTGCCATCCGGAACCTGAAATGATCCCGATACAAAGACATTTTAGATGGAGGAGGAAACCTTAAATCTAACGACGCCTTGAGAAATCAAGGTATTAACCTAGATTGGTGGACTTACCTACAAATAAAGTCTAGATACCAGAAAGACAAGGAGGAATGTGGCTTAGAATTAGGATCCAACGGGCTCAATAAGGTCCTGATGGGAACAGAAAAAAAGATATTGGCCAAACTATATAACTATTTACTGGATGAGGACAGCGCAGAGGGTACAATCAAAAATCAAATGAGTGCATGGGAGAAGAATATTGGTCACAGCATGAATTTAAATGAGTGGGAAGAGGCATGGAATAAGAATTATAAATTGACCAGAGCAGTGACCTACAAGGAAAACCAGTATAAAATGCTTCACAGGTGGCATCTAGCCCCCGCCAGGCTACCAAAAATGTATCCAAACATACACCCAAACTGTTGGAAATGCGGTCACGGCCAGGGCACCTTCTTTCACATGTGGTGGACATGCCCTGAAGCGAAAAGGTATTGGAGTAAGATTCGGAGATGGTTACAAGAAATAACCGGAGAAAAAATTGAATTGACACCTGAAATATTTCTTCTGGGAATAGTAAAGAGGACCTATGGAAAGAAAAAGTACCACCTAATAATACACATTACTACAGCTGCTAGACTAGCATACGCACAATACTGGAAAGAGAAAGCTCTGCCACCAGAAGAACACATAATTAAGAAAATATTGGAGTGCGCAGAGATGAGTAAATTAACCCATGAAATAAATGAGGATGAAAACTCAGATTACTATACCGTTTGGGGAAGGTGGTATGAATGGATGAATGATAAAAGAAGGAGGAAAGGGTGCATCTAATAAAAGAAATAAGTAGCTTAAGAGACACCAGGTATATATCTTGTATATATGTATAAACACTGCACACCCGATGTTAATAGAAATGATATTTTATGTATTTTCATAAACTCAATAAAATATTAAATAAAAAAAATGTAAATGTTCGTTTGTTCAAAATTGTAAATCTCCGAAAGTTCTTCACCAATTGCTTTGAAATTTTGACACAACGTTGCATTTGAATACGTGCGTGTTTTTATATACCTATATTATATAGATGTCACACCTGTGACAGGTAAAAACCTGCTTTTTTGAAAAACAGCGCCATCTGTTGGACGTAAAAGCAACACACGCTATAGTATCTTTTTGGACTTTAACGTTGCAGCATCACAATGGCAGGAGCGAGCCGGGTCTTTTCCCCTCAGTGCTGCCGCCGCCAAACCCACAACCAAAATGGCGGGAAATGTCAACTGCCGCGAAGCGTCCTCCTGACTAACAGAGTATGCCATACCTTTGGCAGGGACCCCGATGCTGCCTGTGGTGCGGAGAGCTGCGAAGGTTAAGGTGGTTATACCGGCAAGCCGGGAAACCAGCTCTTACACCCGCGGCAAACTGGGACAGAGCCAAAGTAGGCGTGACCTGAGCTACAGAGGGAAATTATTGGCACTCGGTCAAAAAATATTGTATACCCACAAGACTGGGCCACAGCAACGCATGGCCGGGTACAGCTAGTAAAATAAATAAATGTTGATCAAGCAGTTTCATGACAGCCACCCTCATTAGCCTAAAGGGCCACCTGGGGGGGAAGAGGTTGATTGGGATGTGGACTAACCTCCCTTTGATTTTCTCTTGCAGGACGTCCTTCTCAAGTGAGGGGGGGCAGCCTGTCAGCCCTGAAGCCATTTTGGGGACATCTTCAGGGCTACCATAGCGAGGCCGGGTGGAGCTGTGGGAACGTAAGGGGGAAGGTAGAGATAGCTGGGGGGATGTGTAGCCAAAATAACATTCTTTCTCGTGGGAGCCAAGGACGCTCTACCAGGTGTTGGAAGGGCGTGGCCCAAAGCCAGCCGGAGTTGGGACTATGACCTGATTGGACCATGTGATGGACATATGACCTGGAGGGCAGGAACTTTGGACTTTGATTTGGGTGGGGAAAACCCTGGGTCATTCAGAGTCGGGTTTTCACCAGCCATGTCAATATGACATACCGTATAAATACATTCTTTGAGGAAACTCCAGGCCTCAGAGTTTTGATTGCATTGGAGTTATTACTTGGAACCCTGACAGAAGGCAAATTGTGACTGGGCAGGGAGGATCCCAGCAGAAAAGGAATATTTGGGAGAAAATTAAAGTATATGCATTATTATTTTAATATATTTTATATAGTTACTTTGTTAATTTGAATAATGTGTTATGCAAAACTTGGTTTCTCACAAACATAATTTTTTTGAGACAATAATTGAAATTTTACTATTTGTATATAAGGACACTTTAATTTATTCTTATTTATTTATTTATTAACTTATTTATTCTGAATAAAGGAACTGCTAGCTTTTGGGAATATTTTGGGCAGAAACAAGTTTTATAATAGTATCACTATCAACAGTTTCTCTTTATACAGGTTTTTAAAAACATGTGAATTTGCTAAAATTTAAACATTTTGTGACAGGCTTTTCTATTTTATTTGGCTTATTTCTTGAATTGGTATATTTTACAACTTACAATAAATTACGACTAATATAATCTATTTCACATTTTTATATTTTTTGTACCGTTTAAAAAGGAAATATTAAGAAATATTTCATAGTTCATTTTCTTCAGTTTTTTAGAGAGATTAGGAAAAATAATAAAATACAGGTTTCCCCCCTAGGCTTTCACCTCTTTAGGATTGATCCAATCTGACATAGTTCAAGATAGAAAAAATGTGGAAAGGATAAGTGGAAAACAAAAGAATTTCCTGGTGGGAGATGGGTCCCAAGTGTAGTTTACAGCCAGTTCAAATGACAGGAGAAAAAAAGATTTAGCATGTGCTAAATTTTCTCCTTGATTGAGATGATAATTTTTCCTTTGATGTTGTCTGAAAACATTAGAATGAAGCAAAAATTTTAAGCAAGAAGGATAAATTACACTCCAGTTGTTTCCATCCATGTCAAAATAGTTAACACGTTTCTGTTATATCAGGTATAAATAAATAACTTTTTGAGCAATTTTTTTTAAAATTTGATTTATATGCCACCCTTCTCCGGAGACTCAGGGCGGCTTACAATGTGTTAAGCAATAGCCTTCATACTTTTGTATATTTATACAAAGTCAGTTTATTGCCCCCATAATCTGGGTCATTTTACCTACCTTAGAAAGGATGGAAGGCTGAGTGAGTCAGCCTTGAGCCTGGTGGGATTTGAACTTGCAGTAATTGCAGGCAGCAGATGTAAGTGGATGTTAATAACTGCCTTAGTCTGCTGAGCCACCAGAGCTCCTATTTAATTTCCTGTACAGGTAGTCCTCAATTTATGACCACAATTGGGACCACAACTTCACTCACTAAGTGATGTGGTCATTAAGCAAGTCATCACATGACCAGACCCAATTTCACAAGCATTTTTACTGTGGTTGTTAAGAGAATCACTGTGGTTGTGAAGAGAATTACACAGCTGTTAAGTGAATCCACCTTACCTAATTGACTGCTTGTCCGAATCTGTCTGGGAAGGTCACAAATCTTGATCGTGTGACTGCAAGAAGCTGCAAGTACAGGTAGTTCTTGACTTACAACAGTTCATTTAGTGACCGTTCTAAGTTACAACAGCACTGAAAAAAGTGATTTATGACCATTTTTCACACTTATAACCATTGCAGCATCCCCATGGTCATGTGATCAGAATTCAGATGCTTGGCAACTGACTCATATTTATGACAGTTGCAGTGTCCTGGGGACACATGATATCCTTTTGCGACCTTCTGACAAGAAAGGTCGTAAAATGGGGCAAAACTCACTTAACAAATTTTTCACTTAGCAACAGAAATGTTGGGCTCAGTTGTGGTCGTAAGTCGAGGACTAACTGTATTGTAAATGAGAACCAGTTGCCAATCACCCAAATTGCAATGATGTGACCATGAGGTGGTGTGATGGTCATAACTTTGAGGATGGATCATAAGTCTCTTTTTCCAAGGCCATTGTAATTTTGAACTGTCATTAAGCGGTCATAAGTTGTGGACTACCTGTATTTCAGATAACTGACCCCAAAATGTCTTAAATCTTTGGGAGTAAAAAAAATGTTTAACTCAGTTCTATTGCAGCAGCTTAACTAAATAATTAATTTACACTATCCAGTAATTGGTTATTTGCTGAGTATGGTGTTTGCATCTAAAAATGCCAAAAAGAGAAATGTAACCTGTTTTGAAAGTTAAAATGCCTGTGGAGGAGTTGCTGATAACCATATATCATTTTTAAAAAAGTTGCAACCTTAAATCCTTTAATGTTTACAGAAATTCATTTGGGATTTTCCCCCTTTTTCCCTCTTAAGGCTCCTGAAAAAAAACAGAATGACCAGCGCAGCAGGAAGAGGAAAGGTGAACCCTTTGAGACCAGCCAAGGTAGAACCTGTAATTAGGATCTCTGATTAGAATTCTCTAAAAATTTGATGGTTTTCTGCAGGTATACACAGAACACATGCACAATATTCTTATTCTAATATATCATGAAATTATATACAGTATTAGATAATAAAATTACATAATATAATATGCTATATTATGTAATTTTTATTTGGAGCATTTCTGGTAGAAGTTATATTAAAATATGCTCTGTTGAAAATTGTACATTGAAGAATGTTAATTTAAACTAATTAATAGTTAAGTAAATGTGTCTCTTCTGTTTATTTTTTCTGTAGCTATAGTATGGTTGGTAAAGAGCAGCCAGAAGCTCTTTAACTCCAAGAGTTGTATTCAGCAGCCTTTTCATGTTTCTATGGTCTGCCATTGTTGCTCTTTTTTTGAGTTGTTTCCTTAATGCCTTCCTCATATGTCTCTAATTATTTTTCTTTCCCCTTTCCACTGACTACCTCTACATGAGCACATTCTTTATTCTTTCTGTTCTTCTGTGTGTCCTTCTTTTTCCTTTCCTTATAGTATTATTATTCTATTCCTTATAGCATTCTTATAAAAAGGAGGTTAAGGGAAACCATGAGAGGAAATTTTGTGTTTCAATTTATCTCCTGGAAACTATTTTTGGTTGCATGTTTCTAGAGTAAGATTGATCCATGTGTGCAGACTTATGTCTCAAAATCAAGACAATTTCAGTAAAAAAATTATTCTAAAGTATTGTAGTGTTTTCAGGTTGTTTAATTTAATATCACGTGATTATGGTAGTGCTGTTTGTTTTTATTTCCAGGCAAAGTTACTCCAAGGGGGCATAAAATTAGTGACTATTTTGAGGTAAGCCAATTTTACAGTTTATATCAGAGAACTTTGTTTTTCAGTTCCTGTATGTACTGTATATGTTAAACTAGTTTTAACTAGTTTTAACTAGTTAAACCTCCTTCATGGATTACTGCCTTGTTGTGACGAAGGGGCTTGTGTAGCTCAATGAAGCTATGAGCTATGCCCTGCAGGGCCACCCAAGACGGACAGGTCATAGCAGAGAGCTCTGACAAAACGTGATCCACTGGAGAAGGAAATGGCAACCCACTCCAGTATCTTTGCCATGAAAACCCCATGGACAGCACCAAAAGGCAAAAAGATATGATGCTGGAAGATGAGCCCCTCAGGGTGGAAGGTGTCCAATATGTTACTGGGGAAGAGCAGAGGGCTAGTACTAGTAGCAACAGAAAGACTGAAGTGACTGGGCCAAAACCGAAAGGACACTCAGCTGTGGATGCATCTGGTGGTGAAAGGAAAGTGATGCTGTAAAAGATCTATTCTCCATAGCAGTGGTGAAATCCAAATTTTTTTTACTACTGGTTCTGTGGGTGTGGCTTGGTGGGTATGGTGTGGCTTGGTGGGCGTGGCACCTGCAGGAATGCCTGGGAAGAGTTTGGGTCGACCCCGGCAATCTCCCGAACAGACTCAAGGGGTAGTTCACACAACTCCAGTGAACACTGTCCCGATGACCCAGCAGGAGGGTTCCCCAGCAACGGCAAAGGCACCACTGGTGGCGTACGACAGTGATGACGATGAATCCGAGGATCCAATGGTAACCGAACCAATTCAGCCTTTCACCATCCCAGTTATGATAAGGGAGTTACACACAACAAAAGGGGCCTGATACGGGGTGTTACTTGACTCAGGGTGTACTCGGTGTCTCATCAATCAAAAGATAGTGGATGAGCTGGGTATAGGGGTAAGAAGACTGGTGAGGCCCATTAGATTTGAGCAGGTAGATGGCTCGATTCTCGGGGGAGACCGGCTACCCATGTCACGGAGCCGGTCCAGCTACAGCTAGGAGAACATTGGGAACTCATCCGATTCACTGTAGTAGCCACAATGAATGAATCCCTGATACTAGGCTTAGCATGGATGGACAAATGGGGTTCCATGCTATGGTGGGAGGGGGGGTTCTGGAAACTACGGATAGCCACGGGCCCCAATCCACCACCACACGAACGGAGGTGGGCGGAGGGGTCTGTAACCTGTGATAAGCCTGTGTGTTAAGCCACCCAGGACCCCACATTCCCTCAGGTTTATGCTGATCTGGCGGTTGTATTCAGTGAGGCAGAATGCAAGAACTTGCCCCCTCATAGGCCCACAGACTGTGCCATCGAGTTGATACCTAGGGCAAGGTTACCAAAACCCCGGATGTATTCGATGACGCCACAAGAAATGACCGAGTTAAGAAGGTATATAGATTAGAACCCGGTGAGGGGTTTTATTAAGCCCAGTAGGTCCCGGTTAGCCGCACCTGTACTGTTTCAGGAAAAAAAAGATGGTGGGTTACATCTGTGTTGATTTCCGGGGTCTCAATGGCGTTTGTGTAGGATATCTCTACCCCTTACCATTGATGAAAGACCTGTTAGCGACCCTTGCGAACGGCTGATTTTTTACCAAGTTGGATTTAACGGGAGGCGTATTATCGGGTCAGAATCCGACCGGGTGATGAGTGGAAAACCACGTTCAACTGTCAGTTAGGGAGCTACCCGTTCCAGGTGATGCCGTTTGGGCTGCAAGGGGCCCCAGCGGTGTTCATGCAGCTCATCAATGAGGTGCTGCATGAACACCTATACCGGGGGGTCCTTGTATACCTCAACGACATTTTGATATACACCACCACAATGGAGGAACAAACTCGATTAGTGAGGCAGGTGCTTCAGAAACTCCTAGCAGCCAAGTTATACGTGAAGCTTTCCAAATGTGAATTCCATCAAACCCAGTTGGATTATCGAGGCTACCGTATTTCTAGCCAAGGGGTGGAGATGGATCCACATAAAGTGCAGACCGTTCTGGAATGGCAAGCTCCCTGGACTAGGAAGCAATTACAGAGCTTCTTAGGTTTTGCCAATTTCTGTCGGCAATTCATTCCATCTTTTGCATGGGTCGCCTTGCCGTTAACTGACTTACTACAAACAAAGAAGACCAATACCAAACCCTGGCCAGGCCAACCCCTTTCCTAGACGGTGGAATGTCAATGGGCGTTTGAGACATTAAAGACCCTCTTTGCACCGGAGCCCATATTAAAACACCCCGATCCCGAACAGCCGTTCGTTGTTCAGGCCGACGCCAGTGATGTTGCAGTGGGCGCAGTTTTATTACAATTGAATACCGATGGCCGTTTACAACCCTGCGCCTATACATCTCGGAAGCTAACACCTACGGAAAGGGGTTGGACCATCTGGAAAAAGAGGCCTTTGCGGTAAGGTCGGCACTCCTTACATGGCGGCACTTGCTGGAAGGGGCCCAACAGAGGTTCGAGGTGTGGACGGACAATAAAAATCTTGAGGCTTTACAGACACCCAGATGCCTATCACCAAAACAGGTCCGTTGGGCACAATATTTCCAAAGGTTCCGTTTCACCCTCAAGTATGTCCCAGCTGGGAGGATCTTCCTTAGCTGACGCATTATCACGTATGCCGTAGTACCATAGCCACAGGGAGGACGTGGTACAGGCTATCATCCCGCCATATCAACAGGTAGGCCGGGTGGCCGGGGCTGCCATAGGGGAACACCTCATTGAGGAGGTAAAAATGGCGTTGATAAATGACACATGGTTAAAGGGGAATCAAGGGCTGTGCACGATGGGAAATGGAGTAGCATGGAAAGGGGACAAAATATATACAGTGAGGCAAAAAAGTATTTAGTCAGCCACCAATTGTGCAAGTTCTCCCACTTAAAAAGATGAGAGAGGCCTGTAATTGTCATAATAGGTAGACCTCAACTATGAGAGACAAAATGAGAAAACAAATCCAGACAATCACATTTTCTGATTTGGAAAGAAAAAATTAGGACCAAAATACCTGGGCACCTGGGCCCATTCCCGATTATTCAAATAATCAACCCTGTAACAGTAAAATTGAAGCTCCCATCCCTTCTGGGCCACATACACCCTGTATTTCATAGCAGTTTCCTGAAGCCCGTAGAATCCCATAAAATGAGACCCATACCAAGCCATCCCAGAGCCGTGGGAGGGGATCACTATGAGATAGACGGCATTCTCGATTCACGATTGCATCACGGCAAACTCAAGTATCTGGTCCGGAGGAAGGGGTACCCAGTCACTGACGCATCCTGGGTACCCGGCAGGGATGTGAACACCAACAGACTCTTACGGCAATTCCACCACCGTCATCCAGACAAGCCAGGGAGGCACAGGGCACGTACCAGAGCACGCGGGCTAATGTATCTTTGTTCTGTCTTCCAGGTGGACCCCTGGTAGAGGGGAGCCGCCTGTCAAGCCCAGTCCTCGGGCTCGCCACAATTGGGGGGGGACAACGCGGGAGTAGCGGTGGCGAAGGCAGCAATATCTGGCAGAGGTGTAACCTACCAGCACGTGTCCTGGATCGTGGGAGACGCTGAAGAGCCCATGCACCTCTTGGCTGAACACTGGCCTGAAAGGCCACCGGAGAAATAGCCTGACATACTCCTTAGTCATCTATGCCAGATGTTAACTGCCTGAGGGTGGGGGGTGGGGGGTGGACACGCTGTAGGATAATTGGGTAATTGATGGTTGGGTAATTGGATAATTAGAACAAAAGCCAGATAATTGGGGTTGGAGAGTGGGGGATAAAAACAGTGCTGGAAGGCGGCTGCTCCCAGCGTTGACTTCACATGTCTTATTGCATTTTCACCATGTTCTGTGGCTTGCCTGTAATGGATGAAATAAAGACACAGCTCCACCTACCATTGTGGTCGTGTCGTGTTGGCTTTATTGCAGTTCCAGCCAGGTCAGCCCTGACAGGCTGAGAATGGCTGTCTGAGGAAGCTTTGCAAATAGCCGAGGAAAGAAGGGAAGCAAAAGGCAAGGGAGAAAGAGAAAGATACACTCGATTGAATGCAGAATTCCAGAGAATAGCTAGAAGAGATAAGAATGCATTCTTAAATGTACAGTGCAAAGAAATAGAAGAAAACAATAGAATAGGGAGGACCAGAGATCTCTTCAAGAAAATTGGAGATATGAAGGGAACGTTTCATGCAAAGATGGGCATGATAAAAGACCAAAATGGCAGGGACCTAACAAGAGGCAGAAGAGATTAAGAAGAGGTGGCAAAATTACACAGAAGAACTATACAAGAACGAGCTCAATACCTTGACCTTGAGCCAGACATCCTAGAATGTGAAGTCAAATGGGCCTTAGGAAATCTGAGCAACAACAAAGCTAGTGGAGGTGACAGTATTCCAGTTGAGCTATTCAAAATCTTAAAAGACGATGCAGTAAAAGTGCTACACTCAATTTGCCAGCAAATTTGGAAAACTCAACAGTGGCCACAGGATTGGAAAAGGTCAGTTTACATTCCAATTCCAAAGAAAGGCAATGCCAAAGAACGTTCAAACGATCGCACCATTGCACTCATTTCACATGCTAGTAAGGTTATGCTTAAAATCCTACAAGCTAGGCTCCAGCAGTATGTGGATCGAGAACTACCAGAAGTACAGGCAGGATTTCGAAGAGGCAGAGGAACTAGACATCAAATTGCCAACATAGGCTGGATCATGGAGAAAGCTAGGGAGTTCCAGAAAAACATCTACTTCTGCTTCATAGACTATGCTAAAGCCTTTGATTGTGTGGATCACAACAAATTGTGGCAAGTTCTTAAAGAGATGGGAGTACCAGACCATCTTATTTGACCTTCGAACTGCTACACCCCGCTGCAGGGAGGCGGAACTGATGAGGTGGTTCCGCCCCAGGCGCCTGATGGATCCGGATTGGTTCCAGACGGAGCTTGGGCCATTTCCTGAGGTTCTGGCTCACGGCTCGACCGAAGACCTGGTAGCCGCCTGGGATAGGGCGGCTGCTGGAGCTTTGGATCCGGTTGTGCCTTTGCGGCCTCTGATTTGGCGCCGATCTCGCTTGGCTCCTTGGTTCACCGAGGAGCTGAGGGAGATGAAGCGCCGGAAAAGACGCCTAGAGAGCGGTTGGAGGGCCAGCCGTTCTGAATCTGACCGAACACTGGTAAGGTCTCATATTAAGACCTCCCTGGTGGCGATAAAAGCGGCAAAATGTAACTATTTTTCTGCTCTTATTGCGTCATCAGATAATCGCCTGGCCGCCCTGTTTAGGGTGACCCGCTCCCTGCTCCTTCAGGAAGCGCGGGAGGACCCCTTGGAGGGTAGAGCCGAGGAAGTTGTACAGTATCTGTATGACAAAATCACTCAGATTCGGGAACATCTG
>WNWU01001419.1:0-11163 GCA_012654045.1 Ptyas mucosa | reverse complement strand
AACCACAACTTAACCATTTCTGCTTTCAACACAATATACAATTAATAGTATCTCAATTATTACAATTCCCTAGTTAAATAGAGCTTTTTTTCTTTTGTGTTTTAAAATCTTGAACTCTCCTCTTTTGCCATTTGCCCTAAATTTCCCATTGTTTGCACCTACCTTTTTTGATGAGGAAAAAAGAAAACTTTCCAATGTTGCAAGCAAACAGCAAAGCAACAACCTGCTTTAGTTTCGGTTTCGGTTTCAGCTTGAATTGCAGAAGGAGAAAAAAAAAAGTGCTCCAGCAGTACTCTTTGCAGCTAGAAAAAGACCCCTGCCCAAAACAGCTGAGAGCAAATCAGCCGAGAGTCGGGAGGCTGTTCAAATCCACTTATGGTAATTAACCTATACTGAAGCTGAAAGGGCCTGTTTTTTCTATTTTTGCAGACACGGGTCTACTCATTGGTTTTCTTTTAAAAAGGCATTTTTTCATGACTCGAATATAAGCCGAGGGGGGCTTTTTCAGCCTGAAAAACATGCTGAAAAACTCGGCTTATATTCGAGTATATACGGTAGTTATCTAACAATAATAAATGGCCATTTATATTTGATAAGCTGGGCCCCAAGAATACAGAATGTTGCTGTCCTGAACACAGGGGCAAAAATCCTTGGGGAACTCTATCTGCATTCTTATTTATCCTCTGTCTTCATCCTTCGGGAGAAGGGCGGTATAGAAATTTAATAAAATAAAATAAAAAATAAATAATTTTAGCTATAAACTAATTCTCTGACAATGCTCATACTCCTCTCAAGCTAGTAAGTTGTAGGAATCACTTGGCTCCTGGTCAGCAAGAGCTAAAAGTGCAGAGAATGGTCAGTGCAGTTCTTTGTGCAAAGAACTGATCATTCTCTGCACTCTTAGCTCTAGCTGACCTGGAGCCAAGTGATTTCTGCAATTTACTAGCTTAATAAACTAGTTTGAACCTCTCCAATTATTTTGACTATTCCTTAAGGCAGGGCTGTCAAACTCCTGGCCTATGGGCCGGATGCATCATGTGCTGGCCACGCCCATGCCCAGTTTAGCGAAGGGGAAATAAGTCCCAATACATCCTGTGACGCCACCATGACGATGCCGTGATGACATGAGTTTGACACCCTTGCCTTGAGGTGAGTTTTTGACACCACAGTTCATATTAGTAGGAATGTCTTTAAAAATTGATTGATAACTTATTAGAAGAGGTGGGATAACTGTTTTCTTGTAAATTCACCCTACATATTAATAATACTAACTTTAAAAGTAAATCATAACAAAATATGTAGCTCTTCCATTAACACACTATCTGGCCTACTGAAAATACACCACTGATATGGCTGAATCGCATACAATCCAATAACAATTCAGAGTAAATGTGAGCCGTAGACATTAGAGCAGGGATGTCAAACTCAAGGCCCGGGAGGTGGATCCAGCCCACGGGGTGCTTAGATCTGGCCCATGGGGCCGACCTGGAAACAGCATAGACCGGCCTGCATGGCCCTCCCAAGCTCCGTTTTCACTGACAGAGGGTTGCAGGAAGACAGTGCAGCCGAAAATGGAGCTCAGAGCCCATTTTCACTCATAGAGCCCTCAGGCCACTACAGGTGCCCCCTAACACAAGTGACGTCGAGCTGGCCATGCCCACCCTGGCCGCACCCACCCCAGTCCCCCAAGGTCAAACATAACCCTGATATGTCTCTCAATGAAATAGAGTTTGACAACCTTGCATTAGAGTATGGAAGTAGAAATAGGCACAACTAAATTATTATTGAGAACAAAAATGTTTCCAAGATTGCAAGCTTTTGTCAGAATGGGGAAAGCAGTGTTGTGCCATCACAATGCTAGCTCGATCCTGTTGTCTGTATGCACTGAATGCATGTGTATGTGTGTGTCTGTGTGCATACAGTATGTGTGTGTGTGTGTCTGTGTCTGTGTGTGTGCACAATAGGGGCAAACTTGTGTCATGAGGACACAATGCTGTGTTTATGATTTGTCTCCCCTTTTCCTCCCCATAGAAAATTCTGCTTAATAAACTCAATAACAACATGTTAAGCTTACAGAAATGAATGCATTGCCTAAATGTATGGATTTTATGACTGTAGATTTTCAGAAATAAGCATTTCAAATCACTTAGAGGTTTCAAACTCTGTTTCTACAAACTTACACTAGTACAGTAGTTGTTTTGTATTCCATCACAAACATGACCTCAAGTAAAGTTTTGTCCCTAAACTATGTTAACTCAATCTTTAAGCCTGTAATAGCAATTATACTCCTAATCAATATTTTTAATCACCATTTAAGCAAACCAGTTAACAGTTGTTAATTGCTCATACCTAATACCACATAGCTTGCATGCTGCCCCTTCCCAAGAAAATAATTCACAGAGTTTACATAGTCTGGTCCCTGACAATTATTTATCTGAAAAAAACAAATTGATCCTCCTATATATGGGGCAACACAGCAGTAAAGCAAAGCAAAGGTGTTGTATAGCAGGCTGTGATTCACTCAAAGCAAAAGAAAATTCTCTATAGGCTGGCCTGCCCTTCTGCGTTTCCAGCTATCTGAAGTTGCTCCTGCTTGTTTCATCTCTTTACTTTGTTAAGAAGAGAATCACATGTCTTCATAACTGCTCAGTATTTGCACAAACAAAAGTCAATAATTAACCTATTCCCAAAGCCCAGTGTTTTTGAACAGGGTAAAGTAATAGCATTAACAGTAAATTTTCCATACTAATTACTTTTCTTTACTCGGCTAGTTCTTCTCATCTAAGCCTTTACCACTCCGTCAATATTAGAGGTGCTTATTTTTTCCACATGTCATCCTTGCCCATTGTGTTTACATTCAAGCAATTATGTTGTTCAGTAAGCAGAAAGCAGTAAGCTTAAGTGATGTATGTGTTCTTTTTGATAAACAAAACATTGCATCAGTTTTCTATACAAATTGGAATGTCTACAAATACATACACAAAGTGATAAACGTGTAATACCGTTTTAAAAAAGGAAGGGAGTCATTGACTTTCTTGAAGATTTTCTTCCTACTTTATTATGTAATAGATTGGATTCGGTATAATCTGAACAATGCTGAGCAAATTAGAATAAGTTATAACAGCATTTCAAATAAGAAATTATTCTTCTAATATTTTTTATATTATTCTTCTTTATATTATACATTATATTTTATTGTGTTATTTTATACTACTTTATGTCATTTTACATTACATTATATTAATATTATTGAAGAAGAAAAACAAAACAGGAGGAAAAAGGTATCTGAGAGTTAAAGGAAATGAATCAAGGGCAATGGAAAAAGAGAATTAAAATTAACAGTATATTTTAATTTAAATACATGTTATTTTAATTGTTTTTAAATGTTGCGATGTACGCTGCCCAGAATCACTTGTTGAGATGGGTGGCTATAGAACTCAAATACATAAATAAATAGTTGATCTTAAAAAAATAGGAGCATTAAAATCTACATTTAATAATTATGTTCAAAATAACAAGTTCAGCCAAGAGTAATACTATAGGAATTTTTTTTGTTAATAAAGCTAATGAACAATGATCAGATTTAAATGAATGTACTGTATCCTTTGTTATAAGTTTTTGTTCTGTCCCAGCTACGGATCCCAAAGAATGTAGCACACACAAACTCCGAACAAACTCAGTTTACTTCAAAACACAGTCTTTTGCAAATGCAAGCTGTTAATAAAACGTTCTTAACAACCTGCCAGAAATTCCACAGATAAGATAGAGTCTTACAAGAGTTGGCAGAAAGCCCAGAAGCCAGATTTGCAGAGAAAATCCAAACTCAATGATCAGTGAACGAACGAATGTTGTTTCCTGCAGCTTTTTATAAGCTGTATGCAAACTTAAATAGGCTAAGGGAGTGTCCAATTAGCCCCAAGCCTTACTCTTGAGGAGACCTCCTCCTGACTAACCACTCCTGCCTTTTGGAAGCTCTGCGTGCCTGTGCATTGAGAAGAGGCTCCTCCACTTCATCCTCTTCACTTAAAGAAGCCTCTGGAGGTTCTGAAGGCCCTGGTTGAATCCATGCCTCTGGCACTATATCTTCTTCAGCCTCCTCACTGTCTGACTCGAGCACCAGTTGCACAGGCTGTTGGCGTGACACCACACCAGCCTCCTCATCGTCGGGATCAGCAACAATCCACGCAGGCTGCTGGCGGGCCACAACAGTTTTTAAATTTTTTATTTTTGCATTTTTTTAACCAAAGCAATTTCCTACATTTCAAAAACTGTGGAATCAGTAGGAGATGTTATTCAGTTACTTATAGCAAAACTTACATCTAACTACAGCAGGAATCCCCAACCCCTGGAACTGGGCGGGCAAGCAAGCGAAGCTTCAACTGCACATATATGGGATCTAGGTTGTGTACAAAACCATTCCCCCCCCCAGTCCATGGAAGACAATTTTTCTTCCGAAACTGGTCCCTAGTGTCAGAAGGGTTGGGACCGCTGAGCTATATATAGGAAATGAGTCAATATTAATTTTTCAGTTTTGTTTTGTTTTTAGTTATATCATTTGTATTGCCTTTTTTCTAGATGTTGTAAATAGTTTTGTAGAAATGAAGGGCAAGTGTTTGTCACATATGAAACAAAAAAGCCAAAGAAGTAAGCAAAAGAATTAGAAGTATTGTGTTTCTTATATATAGTTTTTTTTAAAAAAATAAAGCCAGCTAAGTTTATCTCTTAAAGCAATATTTCTATCAACCTTAGCAACTCTAAGATATGTGGATTTTAACTCTCAGAATTCCTGAACATATTGGCTGGGGAATTCTGGGAGTTAATGTCCACACATCAGTGGTGGGTTGCCCCCGGTTTGCACTGGTTCTATAGAACCGGTAGTAAAACCGGTGGGAGGCCCCACCCACCGATCCCAATGTCACCAAAATGCTTCTGCGCATGCAAACTGGTAGTAAAGGTAAGTAGAACCCACCCCTGCCACACATCTTAGAGTTGCTAAGTTGAGAAACACTGCCTTAAAGCATAATAATCTTCTGGGATTTACAGTGTTCACTGTAAAAGAAGCTATGGGGGAAAATGTTGTCTTGCTAGGCAGACATCATGAGACAGAATGGAGAGGTTTTATAATATAACTATCTGAGAGCCTCTTTACCAACCGTTGCTTGAGTAACATAGCCTTTTTGCAGGCCCTAAATTTCTTCAAGATCATAGTCTTTTTGCAGACTGCCTAAATTTCTCCTGGATCCATGAAGCCACTCTCCAGGAGATTACATCATCCCTGCAGTTGTAAAAGAAACAGTTCCAGAGGTACTGAGGTGAAAGAGATTTTCTGGACCTATTTCGGTCAGGGATGGATTATTCTAATGTAATTGCTTTCATTGTCTTGATAGATAATTTTTGCTGGAAATTAAACTAAAGGAATGTAATCCTGCTAATTCTACAACATATCCCACTGGCTTTTGTCAGGGAATGTAGATTTAATAGCTGTAAACCATGGGTGGGTTCTACTTACCTTTACTACCGGTTTGCAATGGGGTCGCATGCGCGCATACCTCACTCTGCTCGCACAGAAGCTTCTGCACATTTTGATGACATTTTGATGACATCGAGGTCAGTGGGTGGAGCCTCCTGCCGGTTTTACTACCGGTTCTATAGAACTGGTGCAAACCGGGGGCAACCCATCACTGCTGTAAGCTGATGGAAGGTTGTAAGCAGAGGCAACTGAAAGCTGATGCAATGGGAATGATTCAGCATCTGGCATTGCTGGGTTGAGACTCTGGTGGGGTCCACACAAGGCTGTTACCCTTTTAAGAGGTGTCTTTATATAGGTGACCAATAGAGGGTATACCCCTCTCTCATCATGTATCTCATTGCTCTCTTTGTGTCCGTAACTGTATGATAAGGTATCTACCACATATATGACTGTATATATTTAGTTGTATATAAAACCACTGTTAATTATCTAAAGTCTCTGTGTGCTGTGTGCTGTGTTTTGCTCCTGGGTTTATCTCATACTAGTCACTCTGCAAAACTCTGACAGCTTTCAATACCATTGACCATAGGGCCCTCCTGAGCTGTCTGATGGGTTTGGATTTTGGGGGCAGCATTTTGCAGTAGGTCTCATCTTCATTGCTGAGCTGCAATCACAATTTAGTACCAAGGGAATACTGTTCAGCACTTACACCAGTAACCTATGAAATCTCACAGTGAAGACTTACTTTATTCTTAGGTTTACATGCTACTAAGCGAGATCCTGGGTGCCACCAGTGCACTGATAACATACAACTCTACTGCTCTTTACCATTTAACTCCAATAATGGGCTGAATATGGGAAGTCAATGAGAAAGTTGGTTTTGGTAAGACTGCACCCATCATGAAAGAGCAAGTCTACAAAAGAGGAATGGACTTCAGCTATAAGTTGATTGACAGGTAGTAGTGACGGTGATCCCTTCCTTCCTTCCTTCCTTCCTGCCTGCCTGCCTGCCTGCCTGCCTGCCTGCCTTCCCCTTCCTTCCTTCCATGCATATGTCATTCCAGTCCAGTAGGACTCTTAGCAAGTTACACTCCCTTCTTACAGTAAAAGAGTTAAAATACAAACATGACATAAGAAATGTAAAATTTGGCACAGTTGCTACTAGTGTGGCAGCTATGATCTTTCTCAGCCTAGGGATAGACACAGCACCAGCTGTTTAACTCCTTGTAGCATTCTGTCTTGACTACTCAGATCTTTATCATGTGGAGCTATGCTTGAAAAATGTCTAGAACTTGCAATAAGTAAGATAGGTAGGTTGCAAGGAACAGAAATTACATGATGATTGTATTGAAAGATCTGCACTGTTGCCAGTTGTCTGCTAAGAATGGTTTTAAGGTTTTGGTGCTGATCTACATGGTTTATATCCAGATTTTCTAAGGGATTGGTTTTTCCCATAATGAACATGCAATATTTAGCCAGCAAGAGAAGACCTTTGAAGATGCATTATCAAGTTTCACATGGGGACATAGAAGTAAATATCAGCTCTCCAAACATTTAAGCCCTATTCAGCAATTGGTTTAGTATGGCAGAAGATTATCAGAAATGGTATATTAGAATCTTTATTGCAAACAATGAAGCCCTAAACAAAATAGACAATTTTCCCTCTGCAATGCAAACAAGCCCAGATTTATATAGACCTGTGCTCCAGAATTTACATTCTAGTGTTTCTCTTTCGCCTTTTCATAAATGCTTGGCTGTTCTCTTGATGATATTGGGGGAAATTGAACTTTGGTTACAAAATAATTTTCTCTATCACAGGAATCAAGCATTTGTTTGTTCATTTATTAAAACATTTATGTAGCAGAGCTGCAACAAACTCTGGGCAGCACCCAGTTAGGATCTAGGATGCTGCCTCAACAGTGCCTCATAAGGTATACCCCTTACATCCCTCCTAGCCATACATATAAATATTTAGAGGCTCATCTCCCTCACTGAACAACTCTGGCCAATATGTTATAATTAATGTATTATATATTTGTTATATCTTTAATAATAAACAATTTATATTGCAACATAAATATCAGTACTAGATGTATTTGTGACTCCAATAGTCCCCCTCAATATTTCTGTCTGGTTTTCAGATAGAATTTAACTAGATTTTGCATCTCAGGCTAAAAATCAGCTTTCTTGATTAAATCATCAGGATTACACTGTTGTGTAAAATATATGCAGCCTTTTTTCAGGTTAACCAAACTGGGTGAATAGTCTTAGAGTGTTGCCACAGGTATTAGTTTACTTGCTTATTGAATTTGTAACATGCCTCAATCCAGGTGACTCTGGGTGGGTTTATAAAATTAAAACAGTAATAAATATAAAATGATTCCAATGATAAAAACACAACCATTCAGGGAAGGAAACTCCCTGTCCAATTCTTCACAACTCCTGGAATCCATTCATCCATCTAATCCAAGGTCTGCAAAAAATGCTAGGTCTTTAGGATGCTAGAAGATAGGCAATCCTACCTATACTTCTGTGATTCTCTTCAAATCCATCAAGATCCTCAACTGTTACTGTCCTTGCCAGTAGCAACTATGAGACTAGGTGAAGAAGATCTCAATCATCTCACCCTGCTGGTAGTCTCCCAGGCCTTTATATACAGGTAATTCTCAACTTAACAACCACAATTGAGCCCAACATTTCTGTTGCTAAGTGAGACATTTGTTAAGTGAATTTTTCCCCATTTTACAACCTTTCTTGCCACATTTGTTAAGTGAATCACTGCAGTTGTTAAGTTAGTAACATAGTTGTTAAGTGAATCTGACTTCTGCATTGATTTTGCTTGTCAGAAAGTCACAAAAGACCTTCTCACAAGACATGACCCCAGGACACTGCAACCGTCGTAAATATGAGTCAGATGCAAGCATCTGAATTTTGATCACATGACCATGGGGATGCCACAACGGTTGTAAGTGAAAAACTGTCATAAGTAACTTTTTTCGGTGCTGCTGTAACTAAATGAACTGCTATAAATCGAGGAATACCTGTAGTCTGGGTACAGCCAGTTCAATATCAGGTCAACTGACCAGCCAGGAATTCATCTACATTAGCTTAAAAAGTCCAGCAGGAAAATCACATCCAAACTGAGATCAAGCCAGATGCTGAATAATAATGTAATGGCAGAGCCTGGGCTGTGCTAAAATACCATATTTTTCGGAGTATAAGACGCACCTACCTTTTTTGGTGAGGAAAAGAAGAAAAAGAAATCTGCCTCTGTTTCTGCCTCTGAGAAATTTTGCCTTGTTACAGCAAACAGCAAACAGCTTGCTTTACTTTCAGTTTCGTTTTCAGTGTAGCTTGATTAGCACAAGGAAATTGCTCCAACAATTTACCTCTTTGCAGCAAGCAGCAGAGCCCTGCACAAAACAACTGAGAGCAAATCAGCTGAGAGTTGGGAGGTCGATCTAATAAACTTGTGCTAATTAGCCTGTGCTGAAGCTGAAAGGAGCTGGGTTTTTTTTTTTGCTGTTTGCTTGCAAGGAGGTAACTGCTGCGAGGCAGAGGCCAAAGGATGGGGGCCAGCTGGTGGGCGGGGCTACATTCGGTGTATAAGACGCACCTAAATTTTAACCCCCTTTTGGGGGGAAAAAGGTGCATCTTATACTACGAAAAATATGGCAGCTCCCTGATCCTGTTGATATGTTTCTGGTACACTAAGCTCATGGCTATTATCCTCTGCCAAGGAGGCCCAAGTCCCAAGGCTTCAGCCAAGTATGGAAAAATTTGATGCTTTTGCCAGTCCACCAAGTCCAGGATGCCTTCAAAGCCAGGACAACTCTGATCACACTCACAAAAGTTTTCTGTTGCTTCTCGTCACCATTTCCAGCTCCATGCTGGACTCCACCAGAGGAACAGGATCCTATACCAGCCAGCCCACAAGAGGGATCTCCCGAAAGCAGAATTTGTCCACTCTCATGCGCCATATATCTAGTCATCATCCATTCCTTCATGCATTTCTCTTTTTCCTTCTCAAGTAGAATTCTGTTTCCTTTTAAATCAGACTTGGAGTACATGAACACCTTTCTTTCTGCAGAAACACTTTTCTTTCTCAAACCCATCATTGTATTGAAACACACTTCAGAAAAGAAATGGTTTTACAGAATGAGGAGCAATAGTGTTCAGGAAGCGAAATATTTTCAAATGCCTAAAGATTCCTGTCCACTAGAATTATTATTGTTAACAAGCTCTAATCACTTTTACCTTCCAGACAGATGTTCAAGTTTTCTGGTTGCTCATAAACAACCGGTACTAGATGCACCAAAATAAAACTGAAATGATTTTAGGATAAAGACAGCAGCCCTTCTTTTCCTTGTTACATATCCTTGATTTGTGCATGCCAGGAAGTTAAACTGACAAATGAGAAGGCCGACAACACCAGAAATAGGCAAGATTGGGATAGTGATGATACCAACACAGCCACCAGTGAGGACAACACATTTCCACACTGATCCTCTACAGAAAGTATTGAGCCTGAATGGATGAGCCAAACAAATTCGTGATGGCAAGTTTTTGTGGACACAAAGTGGGGAGAGATTTGTTTTAAATTATCAGTGTAGAAATGCCCCTTAGCCATTTTTCCCACTATGAAAAATAAATCAGAACCAATGGCACAACACAGGAAGGAAAAGCTATATTTGGATTCTCTATAAAATGCTATGAATTAGACAGGGGAATTCATGATTAAAAACATATATGAAAATACTTTTGGAATCACATATAAAAACCCCATATAATGCTAAACTATCAACTGCATTTGTATACCATACTGAATTTTCATCTCAGATTTTTTTTTTCTACTTTAGTGTATTTTTTGAAAGTCAGTATACTGGCTTATAAATGGCGAGATGAGTTATATATAAAACTAGAATAATAGTTCTAAGAAATGGGTTGATTCAGTAAAAGAGCCCTCTTTGAGGGAGATGGGCGGTTCAGAAATGTGAAATGTAAATAAGTACAATAAATGAATAAAGAAAAAGTTACATGTGTTCTTTAAATGCAGCTAGAGCACTCTATGAATTTAGAAAACTGGGACGATTGGAATACAGTAAAAGTATTTTACTGCTGGGGCATTGAACATAAATGATGGACTCTGCAATTGTGACTTGCAATGTTTATGCAGTTTTGTATTTTTGCATGAGAACAAACTCAGATATATTTGCAGGAAGTGCGAATTTGTGGTTCTTAAACAAAAAGCTAAAGGACTGGAACAGTGAATAGCATGCTTCAACTGATGAGAAAAGGTGCAGGCTTAACAAATTAAACAAGGCAGTACAGGAGGAGCTCTGAGTGGGTTTTTCTCCACTCATATCTAACCATAATATAAACATATCTGGCAAGTTTTTCTTTCTGATGGCTACGCAAGATACTGGCTTTATCTTTGTCCCCAGCAGCCGATAACTGTGTCAGCCTTAAGATGTCCTTAGGTATATCAATGTTAAAGTATTTGTATCCACCTTAAGATGCCTTTGTCCAGTGGCTGGTAAACTTAGTCATACTTCCCTGGCCGTAACATTAGAGGAAAAGTCAGGCAGCCAGTGGAATCAGAGCAGTACCTATTGACTGTTAGAGGCTGTTATAGATACATTTCCCTTCTTCTGATTCCTGGTCAGACTTTTCACCTGCTAAAATTTTGTTGT